>JAOZJS010000260.1:0-51935 GCA_025882695.1 Amerodectes protonotaria | reverse complement strand
CGCGACCCCCTTGTGATGAAATGCCATTTTTTTTTGAATGGCAGAAGTAGGGAAAAATTTTGCTACGCGACCCCCTTTAAGGTCGCGACCCACAGTTTGAGAAGCCCTGGTTTATAGAATACCACCTCCTTTCCCATAGCGTCATGTGTCCGGATCACTGTGTGCTGCCTATCACACATACATGCACAATGCACTATTGACATTGGCAGATGGGTGTTTATAATAAAAGGGGAAACAAAGGTAAGAAAAGAAATAAAGGGAGGAGATACAGTGGAAAACAGAGAGAACAAAGTACTGCCAGTAAGTATCACAAACAAGCATAGAGGCGAGATGCAAATAGCATTGATGCATATAACTGTGCTTGCGTTGGGGGAGGAGAATAATTACGGATAACAAAAATCTAGCCATTCAGACAGACAGACAGACGGACGGACAGGGACAATTTGAACATTAAAAAAAAATTTGAAAAACAAAAATATATTTTTTTCGCAAAGAGAAAATAGAGCTTTTTGTGATTTTTTTTTATTGCCCGAATAGCCTTGCAAAGATGATTATTATTATTATTATACACTTGTTGTTTGAGCTTTTTGTGTACGGCTGCAAACGATTCATTTGAAGGTCTAGAAAAACATTGTGTTTAATTGAATCACAAACAGACACCAACACAGCATAGGACACATTTCAAGCATACACTTGAAATAAGGATCTTGTTTGGGATAGGATTGCCATGGTACACAAACATAAGCTCACTTATAAAATGGTAGCATGGCAAATGAGGAATGCAATGGAACGCGAAAACATCCGCACCACCAAGAATGGATTATAGTACATGTTAGATAAGATCAGAGAAACTAAAACATATAACCATAGATACTAAGAAACTAGAGAGACATAGGAATGATATTTGAAGCTCTTTTTTCTCTCTTTCTCTCTCTGGCTCAAATCTTAAGTCAACCAAAATATTTTGGCAACGCTTTTAGGATTTTTGTGTTTGTTTCTTTTCCAAATTTGTGTACGTGGGGAATCTCTCTACCTCTGTTAGCGCGTGAAACAAACGCAAACAATGCCATGTCCCTTTTTTTTGAATCCGCGTAGATATTTGTTGATTGTTGTATCCAGAAACAACAAGTGATTGAAGATGTTCATTGGTTAATTTGTTTTGTCTTAGTTTTGGGTGAAGATGCTAAACCTGTGCGTGTACGTGCGTTTGCTTCCAGCAATTTCAGGATAAGATGTGGAATACGAAATTCAAGACATGATAAACATCTCTGGAAAATTAGCTTTTTTATGATTTTTCTCCAAAATAATAATGAAATGAAACAAAAACTAATAATAATGATGATGATAATTTTCTTCTTCTGTCTGCTGTGTATCGCATAATTATTACCATCATTTTTAGTGTTGGAATTTCAAACCAAATCCCATTACCTGTAGCTCCGGGAAGCAAACAATAATAAGATATCTAAACTTAAGCTTCAATATTCGAATGTCAACACGATCCTTAAACGCGCAAAGTTGTCAATCTCCAGCGAAAATTTCCCGCTGCTAATTTGAAAAAAGGATGATGATGATGATGATGATAATAATGAATTGGATCTATTAATATTTGATGATCATCAATCCATCAACACAGATCTGATTCCATTTGCATAATCATCCACGATAGTGTTCCATTTTTTGTTTTTGTTCCAAATCCATCATTTTGGGAAATTTGTCCTTTGATTATATCATTATAAATATCGGACTTTTTTCTTTGCTTTTGCTTCGATTTCTTCAACTGAGATTGCACTTACAGTGGGATTGATGATACAGGTAAATGAATGAATTTTTAATTGTAATGAATAATAATGATGATAGGCCTACACATGGACAAATTAAATCCTGAATTTCTTGACGACAATAATAGCCACAAAACAAAACAATCATAATATAATTGTAATATAGCCATTGCTGTGAAACACGGCAATAAGTTTGTTTCAGGAAGACACACATAATCCTAATCAAAATAAAATATTTACCTGGAAATGAACGCGCGGAAAGAAAGTGCACACCGAGAGGAAAAGGGGGCAGGACCAGGTAAGGTTCTTAGCTCATCATTCATCTAAACCTTTTATATATGAAAAAATAACCCATTGCCAATGTTGCCTTCCTTCATTCACTATTCCAGCCGAATGAGGAAGAGAAAGAGAGGGCGAGAGAGAAAAGAGAAAGTAAATAAGCGAAAAGATGCTAAGAATAGAAACAAGCTTACAACTATCGTTTAGGAACAGCAAAAAAAATGACATCCACCGTTCTGTCGTGTGTTGTGATGGTGATATCATCGGAGAACAATTTTCATCAGAAGACATAACTGTTCAAACGAGAGAACGAGTAAAAGCGATTGTAATGATTCACGGAATTTCTTCTTCTTCTTCTTCTTTCCTGTCCATTCATTAATTCCTTTTTTTGACAAACAAATTTGAATGAATATGAATTATCTGCCAGGAAAAACAATCATAATGAATGGTAGAAGCAAAACTACTTTACACCCACTACCACCTTCATCGCTATAATGGTGACTACCTTGACCATTTTTTTGCAAGAATCTAATATTCGAAGGTTGCAAAAAGTATACAAAGAACGCCTTAGGTCTGAGCATCCGTCTGTAAGATGCCAATTTGTTGATTTAAAGATCTAAACCAAAAATAAATAATTCACCAAGGTTGAATCTAATTTTAAATCGTTTCAATCCAAAAGCAAAATTGTTTTGTATTGTTTATAATATACATTCAATCATTTCAATATTCCTTTAGCGATTTTTATTCAATCGCTGGGGTTCTTTAGATTTTTCTTGCATTCCAAATAATAAATTAAATCCAAAAAAAAATGAATATCATTTGAAGGTTTTCCATAATTAACCAAAAGAAGTAATTATAGAAAAAGTATTAACTATCATTCGAGTTTTACAACAATAATATGCTTCTCTAATCTAATTGGAATGTATCCGCGAAAAGGAGAAAAAATTGTTCGGATTTTTCATAACATTGGCGCAAATCATTTCATATCCCCAATTCGATGATCATGTAAATCAGGCGGGAGCAACTCGCGGCCCACCAAGCATTTCTAAACAGGAGAAGAAGGTGTATCCCTCTCTCTGATTGGTTCAATGTAATGATTTGATCCGATGACTAGACACACTGGTGAACTGGTGAACCAGCCTTGACCAGTACATGTCTGTGCATGTTTGACGCCTATAAGAACCGTTTTCCCTTCTGATTGGTTCATAGTGTTGGTTTGACACGATGACGAGACACACTATTAACAGAGGAAGAAGGTGTATTCCTCTCTCTGATTGGTTCAGTGATGATTTGATTAGATGAAGAGACACACTATAAACATGTGCAGAAGAAGAAGGTGGATTGTTTCTGTTCTCCTGCGCAGAGATGTCGTGTCGGAGGCCTGCATTCTACAGTACTTTATGTGAGGCCAGCCCAAAAAATTTTAAGATTTAAATTTACCCATTTATTAAAAAAGTTGCTCCCCCCTGATTTAAATGATGCGGATTTGGCCTAGTTTGTTGGTTTTTCCTCTGGTTTGATTATAAATTCATTTGAATTTTCGGCATAAAAAAATTCAAACAAAAGTAAATAAATATTTCGGCATTGTCGGTAGTTTTCAATTTCACCGACAAGCAACATCGGTTTGTTTTCGCTGATGGCCAACAATTCAGAACAAATAGGCTTCCGGATCCAACCAAAGATTTGTTTGGTTGACTTTTGTAATTCGATATCTCGTTCGATTCGATTTTGTTGCATTCGATTAGATTCTGGCGATCAAAGTTAACTTCAAAATCCAAGGTCTTGGGGGCAAGATTAGAAAATCCACTGCGCTCCCTGGCCCCACAATAAGTATCGGCTTTTTGTTTGTCGGTTGTTGCTGCAGCTGCTGTTATTCAACGCCCTACATTTGAAAGGCCCACCTTTTTCTGTGCGAGAATTAAGTGTGTCGGTGGGTGGGTGCGTGCGTGCGTTTGTTAATATTTTGATGATTTCTTGTTGGTTTGTTTGTTTGTTTAACCACTGAAAACAAACACAAACCAAATAATCCTCGTATCGATTCTGATAAAGAGATGCCTTTAGATATTTCCTAGCTAAAAATCTCCAACAAGTTAATCGTTATTATTTTTCCTCTGTTTTAATTTAACATTTGTTTAGCTATGCAGAGAGGCATCATCATTCTGGTGCTTCCATTTTTTGCTGCTGCTGCTGTCAAGACAAGACACCGCATGCATGATATTCGGTTTTTTATATTCAAGAAGGTTGTTCTTCTTCATTTCTTGGAAAAGATAGTTTATCGAATACCTAAGCATTGACTATGTAATATTTTTTTGAACTCGCTTCTGCGAGGTTCATGCATCAAGTGCCTGGATGACAGGCAAAGAATGCTCTTTGAATAAACAATCACCACAATGATCGCGTTCCACAGGTTGCATCACAAATAGCAAAGGTTTGTGTTGGACACCCACACAATGGTGATGGACATGTAACGATTTTATGCGACCATATGCATCACCCGGTGCGGTGGTTACAATATTTCCACTTTTGGACACTGGATGAAATGATGAAAGAAAAACAGCTTTTAATAATGAGAATCCGTTTCCAAGCAGTATCCACAGCAGGCGCGTTTAATATTAATAATTCTCCTAAACTTCGTTATTTATGGTAAAAGATCTACAGGAATGTTTGTGACATTTCGGTGAACCTCAACTTTTTAGATTGGGGGATTATCAATAACCAGAAGAAAAAAAACATGAAACGCTTGAAGATGTAGGCTAGGAACAGAATTTTGCATGCATGCAAGCGCACACAAAATTAATCCTGATTAACTTGATTGTTCATGGATTTTGGTGTATAATGTGAAACAAAGCTGAAGATCGGGATAAATGAATGAATGAATGGATGGTTGGATGGATGGATGGATGGATGGATGGATAGACGTGAGCAGGATACATCTCCAGACGAATTTCAGGATGGATGCCTTGAAGAGTGATGAGCGACCCATTGTCATAATTTCATAATTATTATCAAACACATAGCAACACCAATCATATAGGTTTTCCGAAACAAAAACCAGGATAGATATTCAACATGGATACTTGACTCAGTATCCAAATAATGCCATAGATAACATGGTTTTTTTTCCGGACGCAGAAAGAAATTCGATCACTACCAGAAGATCATGATGCTCGGCGTTGGTTTGTCGATGTCTGTCCTTCTATTTATCTAACCATTGAATGAATATATTTTCATTCAATTCAATTCTCTTATATTGTTTTTCCTTACACCACGATGTTGGTGCAGCTTTTGGAATTGCACAATTTGGCATTGAAACCTTCTATGCCGCATCCATCCATCCATTGCAAAGGAACGAAGGAGAGAGATCGAGAGAGTTGTGGATGGATGCCCATCATCATCACCATCACCATCACCAAAATCGAAAAAAAGGGAAAAGCAAAGATCTCTTTCTCTCTCTTTCCCTCTCTCTCTCTTTCTCTCCAAAACAACAACCATCCAACAAACATAGACACACATCATAATCGCCGCAATTGTGTCTGTTTTGGGTTCGATATATGCATCGTTCAGTGATGATGGTGATCATCATTCGATGCTTATGGTTTTTTTGTTGCTGTTGTTATTGGTTTAGTTTGGTTGATTACCTCTTCTTGTTTTTTTTTTCGTTGTTCATTCAGGCAATTTTTTTTTGGGCAACGATCATCTATCGATACCTAGTGCTAAGTTTTCTCTTGTTGGCGTTGGTGAACTATCCAGTTTTGGTGAAATGCGAGCCGCAAGCAACAAACACACACTTACACACACATGCATATGCCCATAATCCATAAATTCAATCAATTAAACATATAAAATCACCTCCACTACCAGCCGATTGTACTTTTGGCTTTATTCATTATGATCATCATCAATATTATATTTATTCATTGATGGTCCGTGGTCAGATTTGTTCTTCGATCACCATTGATTTAATCCATGGATGTTTCAATGATTTTTCCACTTCTTGTTCTAGCTCGTCGTCGTATAACAAGCAGTGGTTTTCAATGGAGGATTCGTGAATTTCCATTTGGCCGGCCGCTTTTCATCGATTCGTTGCGAATAAATCCTTTATCTTTGTTTAGTTTTTCGTTTGTTTGTTTCGGATTTCAGTGATCCGGATTGATATTGTTTCAGAGAAAATCTTCACAAGGCAACATTGGCAATAAACATTATTAATAGAATAAAAGATTATAATTGCGGTGTCCTGTGCAGTGTCTGTGGTGTGTGACAAGTGTTTGCGATTTGTTCCAAATTATAATAGCATTACAACAACAATTTTAATTCATCTTTCATTCATTCAGTTTGGCAAATAATGATTAAAACAACAATAATAATAATAATAATAATCGTTACCGTCGCGCTAGTTTTCTTGAACGATCCGAATGGATTCACCATTTTCTATAAATAGATATCATTGTTGTGTGTGGATGACAATATCTTCTCCGACTAGAATATTTTTCTTTCGGTGCTCTGTGTGGTTTATGTTGTGCAACTACGATGATGGTTGTTTTAAATAAAAAGCTGGAATAAATTGAAATCAACTTTGTTTTTTCAATTCAAGAATACAAATGGTTGTTTCTCTAACTGTGAATCTATCGAGCAATAGTAAAAAAACATCAAGTGATGAAATGAGAATTTCCAATTTCTTCCAATCCAGCATTCTAGCATCATACATGCTGATGCGTGTGAATGACATCTTCAGTGTCTAATTGATGGATTCTTTTACGAACATTTCCCCAATCCATTTGATTTACTGTAAGTAGAAAATCTCTAGAAAAACAAGACCGAGGTGAAATTTACGACTAAATCTTCCTTGAATGAATCCTAAAAAAACACCGAATTGTAAGGAAAGATGATCCGAAAGCGCTTTTCTAGAAAATGATGTGTTTCAATGTTCGTTTGTGTGTGTGTTTTCGGTTGAAATCTGTTGTTGAGTTGCGGCATTTTATTCATTTTTGTCCCGACGATAATTAATCTAGTTTCCTCTTTCTCGTCTAAAAATCTAATAGTCTTAAACACTACTCTTTGATCTTTGTGGGACACCAGAAAGTTTGGCGATAAAAATCTGGAGAAAAAGGCCACCATTGTGAGATAACCGAGAAAAAAGGTCAAGTTCTACGGAAACCAAGAAAGAGGAAGAAAGGAAGAAAGTTAAAAAGCTAAACTCTCTTATTTCCCTGATGAAGAAAGATAGGCAGAGAACAAGCACTAGATACGAGAGAAGAGCATATAGGCAGTCGGCTCTTGTTTCAAAGCGCGCGCAAATTTTCAAATTCAAAAAATCTTTTTCTGTTGTCGCTGCAAACGTGTTGCGCACTTGCACTCGGCGTCATTCGCACTCGCTACAAAGTGTTTTCGCTACTTTTTTTGATTTTGGCGTCATTTTTTCGGAGATTGATTGATCGATCGATTGAATTTCCCCATTCAGTGTAATCCTTGTTTGCCCTGAAACCCTTTTCCAATTAGCGAATTTTTTCAAATCTTTTGCTTTTTCTTATTTTAATTTAATTTCTTTTTGATTGATTTTTTCCTCTGTCTTTTATTCTCTTCGTTTCTCTTTCTTTGTTTTACACTGAAACTCTCTCACACACACACACGCACACGTTTCTGTTCAGAATCGTTGGTGAAATTTTTGATTACCGTTCCGTTTTCGAATGTGCAACCATAATTGTGAATCGTTTGTTTTAAATGTACAGTTTTCCGAAACAGAACAAGAAAAAAATCACGACACCACCATCATGATCATCGAAGACACCAACGAAAACAACCACAACAAGCCTAAATCAGATTCGCGGGTGTAGTCCCTTCTTGTTTGTAAATGTTTGTTCGTGTTTGCATGTAGACAGAAAGAGAGAACCACCACGGTGAAGAAGAACAAGAAGATAGCTTTTTGGCGTGGCGTTTGTGATCAGTGAGAGTACATGAGAGCTGAAGAGCTAAACAGAGTTTCCAAAGGGAGAGAGGAGCGAAAGATAACCTTCAATTCGGGAAAAAGAAGATTTCCTTGTTCGTTTTTGGTCGGCACTCAACACCGAACAACAGCACAAAACAAAAATTATCGCCAACAGCAACAACAACAACAACAACAACAGCAGAAGCATTGAGCTTTGAAAGTTCGGAAAAATCGACAAAATCCTGCCTGTCCATAGCCAAGCAGACACACACACACACACACACGTTTTAGTTATCGACTCTTCTGCCACAGAATTCTTCTTTTGCCCACCAATAGGACAGGCCAGTCGACTGCATCCCTAAATACCTACAAAACTACATTTTTTTTTGTTTTTTCCCCTCATCAACATTCTTTTGCTTTGATGATTCCTTGAAGAAGATGAAGTTTAGAGCGCTTTCACTGTGCTGGCTTATATTCACAAGTGGCAACTTGCGCAACGTGTGTCTTACATAAGATTTTTCCTTTCTCTGTTAGCGCGTGTAGCGCATTTTGAACAGGAAATAGACTACCGGAAAGGGATAGGAAACCTGGAATCTTTTTTTTTCGCAATACATAGCTGATCGCTTTGGTTGGTTGGTGCTCAAAGTTTTTTTCATTGGTTTGACCCAAAAAACTAGTGAACAAAAATAATAATGGCTGAGACACGCCACAAACCAGGACGGAACCAAGTTTTTATATTCTCCATGGTGCGTACACTCTGGGATACAGGGTGTCTGAATTTGTGTGTGTAAAACGAGAAAGAATGGTAAAATTAGAAAGAAAGACAGAAAGACAGACAGACAGAAAAAGAGAGGGAGAGGGAGAGAGAATGCAGTTGGGTGGAAACAACCAGTCCATTCATCACATTGAATAGAATTGAATTTGAATGACTCGACTAACACATTCAGCATTTATTGGTGCATGTGTGTGTGTGCACACTGTGTGCTAATGTAATAGCGAGACGACGACGGCAAACAAGCTTGACGACGACGACAAGTCGAATCCCAGAAAGAACATACAAGAATCCACCAGAAAACAACCAAAGGCGTATTTTGTGAGTGCGCTAGAACAAAAAAATAGGCACAATTACAGGGTGAACCATAATTATGATTATGATAAGGAATATTGATGGGATCTAAATATTCAACTACAACATCAGAACGACGACCAGACTCTGAAGACACGTCTTTAATATCATCATCATCGACGATATTTTCATCGTTGCCGTCTTCCATTTCTTCAGGTAGTGGTGGTGCTGCTGTTGATGATGCTGGTGGCCATGGTGCTGATCTTCATCCAAATCGGCAACAACAGCAACAGCAGCAACAATTTTGTGATACTGCATACCGTGGCAGTGGCATCAATGTCAAAAACATTGCGACCAAATTTGATGATCGTCGTGGTTGTTGTTGGGATAATAATAATAAAATGGAAAACGGAAAAAATAGGAACAAGCAGGAGCAGTGGTCCAATATTGTGTCAGTAGAGGAGGATGATGATGGTGATGGTGGTAGCAGAGGTGGAGGCGACCAAGACGACCAAGTTGCGATTGCAGCAGCAGAATATGCAGCAGTCGATGCCTCTGAAGAAAGGAAAAAAGCACAAACAACATCGTTGACTGCACCAACAACAACACCACAACAGCAGCCATCAACATTATTATCATCGACATCGTCGCGGTACGCGCCACGATTGCCGCCGCCGTCGCCGCCACAATATTCAACAACATCATCGTCGTGGTCGCCGTCTTATTCATTTCATCTTGGAAAATCTTCGAAAATTTCAGAAGCTTCCCAACGACAACTACAACAAACATCAGCAGTCGCATCAACAACAATAATAAAAAAATTATCACCAACAACATCACCATCACCGTCGTCGTCGTCGTCGTCTAATTTTAATTATTATTCGTTGTTGTCGCCACCGCCTGTGTTTGCATCAAGTTGGTCGTCGTCTTCTTCTTCTTCTTCTTCCTCCTTGCCGATTGATGAAGATCGAAAAAATTTGAAAAGTTGTTATCTCATATTCAATTTCGTTTGTTTTTGTTTTGTTCTGTCGTTTTTTTCGAAAAATTCCAATTAATCAAACCCATTAGTTGAACCTCCATTTTGTTATGCGAATACGAATGCCAAAAAGCCCAACGACCACCCGCCACTCGTAGTGTGTTCCAAAGTAAATAATCATCGAGATTCCCAATTTCATTTTGGTTCACGCCGTGTTGATTTGGTGTGGATTCCGACCAATTAGTTGCTTGTTCCCAAGGAGCACACACATAATGGATTTTATGATTTCCTTTTGCGTTGATTCGTTCTGTCTCTTCTTTTCCCTCTGTTTATTTTTTTCTTCACTTTCTCATCAAAATAACATCATGCAACAGCCATGCTAGAGATCCTAAACACAATTGTTTCTTTCATTGTCTCAAATTTGTTTTCTTATTTTTGTTTTGGCTTTTTTCTTTATAAACACCACATATAGAAACGGCATCATTATTCAAGGTCAAGTTATCTACAATAAGTGAAAATCAAGCAGCTGTTTCAACAACATCAGCAGCAACTGGAACTACGTCTGCAACTAATTCGCCTACTTTTACGAATTTTTTCATCCAAAACAACAACAAGAATATCAACAATAGCAATAATAATAACAACGATAAAAGTGGCACACCTGAGCCAACTTTAATTGGTTCCAAAAACAACATCAAAAGAGAATGCAAAACGGTGAGTATTAAAAGTAGGGTCTCCATTCTTGTCAGATTGGATTGGATCGGATCCAACAATAGATAAGATAATTCATAAGAAAATTATATGAAAATAAAATAAATCAAAATTGAAAGAAAAAAAGATGCTAAATTATTCTTATTTTTCTTATTCTCTCAATTTTAATAATTTCCCATCATACAACCTTGGCATCAACGTGTTTGTGCGTCGAATTCGGTGTATGATGTAATCGTTATGTTTTAATTGTTGTATCACCGTTTGAATGATTGATTGGTTTTACCTTATGGTGATGATTACCTGCATGTTTCCAATTTGCTGACAACAACTGTGTGATGACATTGCATTGTGAATTTTTTGCAATCATCATCATCATCGTCCAAAATGTGGTTCGGTTTTTTTCTCGGTTTCATGTGTGCTTGATTGGAATTGTTATGGTCTGTGTATTTCGATGGTGGTGATAATTTTCGATGATGATAACATGTCCGGTGTTCCCATGTGGATTTTCTTCATCATCCAAATAAAATTTAAAGCAGATTAAGAATAATAAAACTATTTTTACATCAACATCGCAATCCAATTCACAAATTCCACAACAACAACAACAATCGCCCCAATTCTCATCAACCTTGTCGTCGTCGTCGTCTTCATATTTACCGAATTCAATCTTCTCTGCCATCAATTGTGCATTTTTATTATCATCACCATCATCGTCGCATTCGTCGTCGTCGTTGTTGTCAGTGGTGTTGAAAAAAGAGCAAAAATTCACAGTAGTAGAGAATATTATTCTTGATGATAATCCACATCAACCAAGTGAATCCAAAGTTGTGTCATCAATTGAGCGTCAGGTGTTTGATCAATTTGGTTCGATTATTGATGATCAAGAATCCAAAGATTCTATAATCAATTTGCAAGCCAGTGTGCGCGAGTTTTTCGATAGGAAACTTTCGTTGTCAGTTGTTAATAGTCAAAATTCATCTGAACTGAAACAACAACAACAACAAAGTGTAGGAAATCCTGCCTTCGAGGAACAAACTATTGGTAAAAATTCTGACATTAATGATTGTTATATTATTACATCTACCACAACATCAGCAGCCCAATTACCAGCATTGTCGTCTTCTTTGTTGTTGTCGTCTTCTCCCTTGTGGACAGAAAACGAGACAACAAAAACCCGGAATTACAACGATAGTGGTAAGTTATGTTTGATGAAAAACAAGCATCAATATCAATACACTAACAGATGGCGTTAGATGGACCATAAACGTTGAATTGGCCGAATAACAATGACCAAATACTGATGCCGAGTGGGACCTCTGGTGTGAATGGACGAAACAATAAACAAAAAATTTTGCCGCCAAATATTCTTTTCATTTTTTGGCATTTTAAACCGAATTTGTGCAAATTTATCTGTGTTGAATAATAAACAAAAACCAAAAAAAAAACTCAAACAATTAATATTCGTTTGTTTCAAAATTGAAATTCTCAAATTAATAAGATAAAATATGATACAATGGAACAAGGATATCAAAGATAACCAAGACAGGATCTCCTATTTGGTAAAATCTGTGATTGGTCATGTTTTTTCGGTCAACAAATTCGTTAAAACCATCGAAAGCCATTGACAATGTAGGTTATGTGATTAATTCGTTTTTTTAATTTCGTTTTAGATTTTACCTCCATTGTGCCTGAAGTCAATTTTTCATCAACAGAATATTCTACAACACATTCAACAGCAACCCCCGTTGCTTGTTCATCATCATTTGATATTCAGTCGTCAAATTTGAAACCACAATTTTTTCCGTCGTCTTCATTTTGTTCATCATCTCCGATCGTTAAATTCACCACAGACACCAAACAAGAATCAGCAAAAATGAGTGATCCAAAGGATGAGCAACAATTTCAACGAATCACCAGCACTGTCACCAAGACAACAACCAGTAGAGAGATTAGCAGTGGTGAGTTGGACAATGATACAATCAATCGTTTGTTAGCACAATCATCGAACCAAAATGTTGGAGATGGTGCCGGTGCTACAACATCCTCATCTTTCACATCTGTCTCTGGTGGTGGTTCAGGTGTTGGTGTATCAGGTGCAGCCCCAGCAGGTGATAATAGTGATGTAACCACAATTACAATACAGGGTGATCCAAATGTTTTGGATGGAATCTTGCAATCAGTAGTTAAGGATACTCAGCTAATACCCAAACAGCAATCAGGAACACGTGCAACACATAATCTTCCCAGAATCAATGAAACGATTGTGATTGAACGAGCCTTTGATAAACCACTTACCAACAAGCCTCAAATTATACATCAAAAGACTACCATCACCAATATAACTAATCCAATGTCGTCTTCGTTGTCGTCGTCGTCGCCGCCGCCGCCGTTTTCATCAACAAACAAACCTCGAAGTGATGTTGCTCCCATAGCTGCCACAAGAATCACAAAGACAATCATCAAAGGAGGGCCTGAAGATCGTTCATTCAAGCCTGAAGATTTCATCAATCCAGATAATTTGACGGCCGAACAAGCTGCCATTCGCATACAAGCAGCTTTTCGTGGATATGAAGTGAGAAAATCCATGACACGCGAACCATCGCCGCAGAAAGCCAATTCCGCCCAAAGTGGACAGAAAATGAAGATTCCAAGTGGTGGCCCGATCAAGAAGCCGGAACTAAAACAACAACAACAACAACAACCTGCACAATCAAAAACCACGCCTTCTAATTTGCAACAAGTTATTGATGATTCTGGGCAAAAAATCAGAAAGATAGAAACTGATCTACAAACTGCCATGAAAGATGGAATAGAACATTTAGATTCTGAAATAAAAGACACTTCCGGAAGTATAATTGATAAAATATTCGGTAGAAAGAAACGTTCTATAAAAAAGTCGCAAAAACCGGATGTTGAGAAGAAAAGCAAATCAATGGATGATGATAGTGGACAGAATATCGATTCAATTCAAGTAGATGATGAATTTGAATATGTTTATGATGAAGCTTTGGAAAAACCTCAGCAAAGACTTAAGTTTGGTTCAAAGAAGCCTAAACATCAAACATTGGATAGACCGAAAAGTCCAAACAAAAAAATCATAATCAAAAGGAGCCATTCCCTAGACAAGGTGGCTAAAAAGCCTGAAATGATCGAAGGTGGTGATGTTGAATTTAAAGATGATTCAACAAGTGGCAATATATTCACCAGATTATTCAGCCGAAAGAAACGTTCACCGAAAACGCCCGATCAAAAAGAATTACAATGGGAATATAAAACTGGAGACATCAATGCTGAAGAAGTGGTCGATATTGGCAAATCAAAAGGTTTAGGTTTGAAAGTTCCTAGTGGGAAAGTTAGACCAGAGAAGCAGATTCTACGTATCGAAACCAAAAGTTATTCGATCAAAGATCGTGAAGGCAATGTTTCAGGAAATTTTATTGTCGAACAAATACCGGGAAACGTCGCTGATGAAAATTTGGATGGAAAGAGGCCTAAAATTGCTGGAAAAATGCCAATGATCAGGGGAAAAGATGAAGCAGATATTGTTGTTGAAGTTGAAATGACTGATCCGAATGTTAATCCGAATGGTTCTGGAAAATTTCTCGGCAAATATTTTGGCAAAAAAGACAAACCTGAACCGGAAATCAGTGTGAAAACAAAAGGTAAGAACTTTTCGGATAAAAGTAGAGAAAATATTTTTTGAATTGAAAATTGATGAATTGTTTTGTTTTGTTATGTTATGTTATGTTTGACATGCATTAGGTGACCTTGGAATGGATCCCAAAGAGTTGGACATATCAGCTAGAACAAAAAGAGGAAAATCCAAAGAAAAAGATCCGAAAGTATTTGACGTGAAAGTTGGTGATGTCCAAATTGGTGGCGAAGTAATTGATTTGACCATAAAAGATGATACTGTTAATGCCTTTGATAAATTCATCAATAAACCTGGAAAAATTGATGGTGTTGAATCACCGGATGTTGATGTTGGTGCACCGTTCGGACTTAAAGATCGTTTCCGTAGAGGAAAATCAAAAGAAAAAGAACCGAAAGCTAAACTTGACGAAGAAGGAAAAGGCTGGGAATTGAACATGCCCAAATTTGGTTTCAAAGGACCGAGTGGAAAAATTTCTAGTCCTGATTTGGAAATTGAGCCTGGAAAAATCGATGTGAATGTTCCTGATGTCCGAGCACCGAAATTAGAAGGCGATATTTCATTGAGTTCTAAAGACAAAAAACCAAAATCCAAAGAGGGAAAAGATTGGGAATTCAGTGTGCCCAAACTTGGTTTCAAAGGACCAAAAGGAAACGTTTCTGGACCGGAAGTTGATGTCGATGTTAATTTACCTGGTGTCGATGGATCTAAAGGAAAAATTTCTGGCCCCGAAGTTGACCTCGATATTGATACACCTGATCATGGAATGCCGAAAGTTGAAGGAGATGCTTCTTTTAAATTTCGCAATCCTTTTAAACGTGGAAAATCCAAAGAGAAAGAACGAAAATCTCCAGAGCCGAAAGATGAAAACGAACACGATTGGGAACTTTCGATGCCTAAATTTGGTCTCAAAGGTCCTAAAGGAAAGATTTCTGGACCGGAAGTTGATGTCAACTTACCAGATATGGAAGTTCCGAAAATCGAAGCTGATCTTAATTTGTCCAAAGATAAACCTGATAAAGAAGGTAAAGGATGGGAATTCCATATGCCAAAGTTTGGTTTTAAAGGACCAAGTGGCAAGATATCTGGTCCTGAAGTAGATTTAGGCAAAGTTGAAGTTGATTTGCCTGATGCTGACATCGATTTATCTTTGAAGAAGAAACGTGGAAAATCTAAAGAACGAAAATCGCCAGAACCAAAAGGCAAGATTTCTGGCCTCGATATTGATGCCCACTTGCCAGACGTAAAGGCACCGAAAATTAGCGGAGATATCGATTTGTCATTGAAGAAGAAACGTGAAAAATCAAAAGAAAGAAAATCCCCGGAACCAAAAGACACAACCGAAAACGATGATAAAGATAGCAAAGGATGGGAATTCAGTTTCCCTAAATTCGGTTTTGGTGGCAAAAAAGGAAAAATCACTGGCCCCGATTTGGATGTCGATCCTGGTAAAGTTAAAATGGACATGCCAGATGTACAAGTGCCAAAAGTCGAAGGTGAATTGAATCTTTCAGCCGATAAACCAGACAAAGAGGGCAAAGATTGGGAATTGAAGATGCCCAAATTTGGTTTTAAAGGTCCTAAAGGCAAGATCTCTGGCCCCGAAATTGATTTGGACGTCAATCTGCCAAAACAGGAAGGTGATATTAATCTATCGATGAGTCCGAAAGACAAGAAATCGAAAGACAAGGATGGCAAAGATTGGGAATTCAATATGCCCAAATTCGGTTTCAAAGGTCCAAAGGGTAAAATCTCGGGACCTGAAGTCGATGTGCATATACCGGATGTGAAGGGGCCTAAAGTTGAAGGTGATATCGATCTATCGATGGAAAAGCCTGATAAAGAAGGCAAAGATTGGGAATTTAAGATACCCAAGTTTGGTTTCAAAGGTCCTAAAGGCAAGATATCGGGCCCCGAAGTGGATATGGACGTACCGGATGTGAAGGGACCTAAAGTTAAAGGTGATCTGGATTTATCAATGGAGAAACCCGATAAAGAAAGCAAAGATTGGGAATTCAAGATGCCCAAATTCGGTTTGAAAGGTCCCAAAGGCAAGATTTCCGGCCCAGAAATTGATGTTGACGTTGATATGTCCAAAATGGAAGGTGATATTAATTTATCAATGGAAAAACCGGACAAAGATGGCAAAGATTGGGAATTCAAGATGCCCAAATTCGGTTTGAAAGGTCCCAAAGGCAAGATATCGGGCCCCGAAGTGGATATGGACGTACCGGATGTGAAGGGACCTAAAGTTAAAGGTGATATGGATTTATCAATGGAAAAACCCGATAAAGAAAGCAAAGATTGGGAATTCAAGATGCCCAAATTCGGTTTCAAAGGTCCAAAGGGTAAAATCTCGGGACCCGAAGTCGATGTGGATCTACCGGATGTCAAAGCACCAAAAGTTGAAGGCGATTTGAATTTGTCGATGGAAAAACCAGACAAAGATGGCAAGGATTGGGAATTCAAGATGCCAAAATTCGGCTTCAAAGGTCCCAAAGGGAAGATAACTGGTCCGGAAATTGATGTCGATGTTGAAATGCCCAAAATGGAAGGTGATATTGATCTATCGATGAGCCCAAAAGACAAAGACAAAAAGCCTAAAGACAAAGATGGCAAAGATTGGGATTTCAGCATGCCCAAATTCGGTTTCAAAGGTCCTAAAGGCAAAATCTCGGGCCCTGAGGTCGATGTAGATCTACCCGATGTGAAGGGGCCTAAAGTCGAAGGAGATATTGACTTGTCGATTGAAAAACCCGATAAAGATGGTAAAGATTGGGAATTCAAGATGCCCAAATTTGGTTTCAAAGGTCCAAAAGGCAAGATATCTGGTCCTGACATGGGAGATGTTGATGTTAATCTTGGAAAAGCAAATGTAGAGATGCCAGATGTACCAAAAGTTGAAGGTGAATTGAATCTTTCGGCTGATAAACCGGAAAAAGAAGGCAAAGACTGGGAATTCAAGATGCCCAAGTTCGGTTTCAAAGGTCCAAAGGGTAAAATCTCGGGACCGGAAGTCGATGTGGATATACCGGATGTGAAAGAACCCAAAATTGAAGGCGATCTTGGTTTATCGATGGAAAAACCAGATAAAGATGGCAAAGATTGGGAATTCAAGATGCCCAAATTTGGCTTCAAAGGTCCCAAAGGAAAGATATCTAATCCTGATATTGGGGACGTCAATGTCGATCTTGGAAAAGTTGGTGTAGATGTTAAGGCACCAGATGTTGATGCTGATCTTGGTATGAAAGATCGATTTAGAAGGGGAAAATCAAAAGATAAGCCTAGCATCGACATTAATATCAAAACCGGCATCGACAAAGACAATGAGGTCATTGATTTAACATTGGATCCGAACAAAGAAAATAAAGGTTTCGATATTCATTTACCAAAATTCGGCTTGAAGGGACCAAAAGTTTCAACACCAGACAAGCCTGATTTTGATATTGGTGGAAAAATTGACGTTTCTAAACCCAAAATAAAGGGTCCTGAGATTGAAGGTGGCGAAATGAAAGCATCTATGGATTTGGAGAAACCCGATTCAAAAGGCTGGGAATTTTCAATGCCCAAGTTCGGTTTTAAAGGACGTACTGGTAAATCACCAGAATTAGATGTGGATAATGCCAAATTTGAAATGAATATGCCCGATGTGGAACTGCCAGAAGTGAAAGGAAATATCGATTCGTCTTTGGATTCCAAAGGAATGTCTAAAAAATCAAAAGAGAAGCCCGAAAAAGATGGTAAAGGATGGGACTTTTCTTTGCCCAGATTCGGTTTCAAAGGTAAAAGCGGAACATTACCGGCGCGCGGAAAATCCTCTAAAATCAGTCCAGAACTTGGTGATATCGACGTTGATGCCGATGTGAATGTTTCCGGTTTGAAACCGAAAAAAGTTGGAAGTGATTTGGACATCTCTTTGGGTGTGAAAGGAAAACGTGGAAAGTCAGAAGACAAAGACATCAAATCACCCAAAACCAAAAGACATTTTACATTGCCCAGATTTCGTTTTGGAACCAAAACACCTAGTGGAAAAATTGGCAGTCTTGATAAACCGGATGTTGATGTGGATCTTGGAAAGGTTGATGTTGATTTACCCGAGATGAAAGCACCAAAAGTTGAGGGCGATATTGATTTATCATTAAAACATAAAAAAGACAAAAAATCCAAAGATGGCACCAAATCACCTGAACCCAGAGACAGAGATGGTAAAGATTGGGAATTCTCACTTCCTAAATTCGGTTTCAAAGGTCCTAGTGGAAAGATCACCGGCCCAGATGTAGACGTTGGAAAGGTGGATGTCAATTCGCCATCAATGAGCCCACCCGAAGGTGATATCGATGTTTCATTGAAAGGCAAAAAACCAAAAGATAAAGATGGAAAAGGTTGGGAATTCAACATGCCCAAGTTTGGCTTTAAAGGCCCCAAAATTTCTGGTCCAGATGTTGATCTTGGAAAGGTTGACATTGATACTCCTGAAGTCAATACATCCAAACTTGAAGGTGATCTCGATCTATCTATTGAAAAACCCGACAAAGATGGTAAAGATTGGGAATTCAGCATGCCCAAATTCGGTTTCAAAGGACCCAAAGGTAAAATCTCCGGGCCTGAAATCGATGTCGATGTTAACGTTCCAAAAGTCCAAGGAGATATTGATCTATCTTTGAGTCCCAAAGACAAAGATAAAAAATCAAAAGATAAAGATGGAAAAGATTGGGAATTTTCCATGCCTAAATTCGGTTTGAAAGGTCCAAAAGTTGGCAGCCCAGATGTCGATCTGCCTGATGTGGAAGCAGCTAAAGTGGAAGGTGATCTCGATCTATCTATGAAAAAACCTGACAAAGATGGCAAAGACTGGGAATTCAAAATGCCAAAATTTGGCTTCAAAGGACCCAAAGGCAAAATTTCCGGTCCAGAGATTGATATTGATCCTGGAAAAGTTGAAGTGGACATGCCAGAAATGAAAGCGCCAAAACTAGAAGGTGATATAAATCTTTCATTGGAAGGAAAAGACAAGAAACCAAAAGACAAAGATGGCAAAGATTGGGAATTCAGCATGCCCAAATTCGGTTTGAAAGGACCAAAAGGCAAAATTTCTGGTCCGGAGATTGATGTCGATGTTGATTTGCCCAAAACGCAAGGTGATATTGATATATCGATGGACAAACCGGACAAAGACAGCAAGGATTGGGAATTCAAGATGCCCAAATTTGGTTTCAAAGGTCCTAAAGGCAAGATATCTGGTCCTGAAGTCGATGTTGACTTACCAGATGTAAAAGGACCCAAAATTGAAGGTGATATTGATTTATCGATGGATAAACCGGACAAAGAAGGAAAGGATTGGGAATTTAAGATGCCAAAGTTTGGTTTCAAAGGTCCCAAAGGCAAGATATCCGGTCCCGAAGTCGATGTAGATCTACCCGATGTGAAGGGACCTAAAGTAGAAGGCGATCTGGATTTATCGATGGAAAAAACAGATAAAGATAGTAAAGATTGGGAATTCAAGATGCCCAAATTCGGTTTCAAAGGTCCGAAAGGCAAGATAACTGGTCCGGAAATTGAAGGTGTCGATGTTAATCTTGGAAAAGTAGAGGCAGACCTATCGGGAATGGATGCAACAAAAGCTGAAGCTGATATCCAGGGTAAAGGTGATGTTGATTTGTCTTTTGGAATTAGAAACCCATTCCGCCGTGGTAAATCTAAAGAGAAAGAACCAAAATCTCCGGATTCTAAAAAGAAACATGATAAAATCGAGATAGATATCGACAGTTCCATTGATAAACCAGTCGAGGTGATCGATTTGGATCTAAGAGATAAACGAAGCAAATCCAAAGAAAAAGATCGAAAATCTCCAGAACCTAAAGAAAAAGATGGTAAAGATTGGGAGTTTTCCATGCCCAAGTTCGGAATTAAAGGACCAAAGGGCAAAATTTCTGGTCCCGACGTTGCACTAGACGCGGACATGGGCGATGTTAAAGCACCCGAAATTGAAGGTGATATCGATTTGTCTCTGGATAGTAAAGACAAGAAACCAAAAACTAAAGATGGCAAAGATTGGGAATTCAATATGCCGAAATTTGGATTTAAAGGTCCCAAAGGCAAGATCTCTGGTCCTGATGTTGATGTCGACTTAGAATTACCTGATGTAAAGGCACCAAAAGTTGAAGGTGATATTGACTTGTCTTTGAAGAAAAAACGTGGCAAATCTAAAGAAAGAAAATCACCAGAACCAAAAGATCCAACAGAAAGTGATGATAAAGATGGAAAAGGATGGGAATTCAGTTTGCCTAAATTTGGTTTTGGGGGCAAAAAAGGAAAAATCTCCGGTCCCGAAGTAGATATAGACCTAGGAAAGGTTGACGTTGATTTGCCAGATGTCAATGCTCCAAAAGTTGAAGGTGATTTGAATCTCTCTTTGGAAAGGAAAGGAAAAGATAAAAAATCTAAAGATAAAGATCGAAAATCTCCGGAACCAAAAGAAAAAGATGGTAAAGGATGGGATTTCCACCTTCCGAAATTTGGATTCAAAGGACCGAAAATATCTAGTCCTGATGTAGAAGTGGATGCCAATTTGCCAGATGTACACGGAACAAAACTTGAAGGTGAAATCAATCTTTCTTCAGATGATAAAGATAGAAAATCCAAAGACAAGGATGGTAAAGATTGGCAATTCAGCATGCCCAAATTCGGTTTGAAAGGCCCTAAAGGCAAAATCTCGGGCCCTGAAGTCGATGTGGACATACCGGATGTGAAGAGACCTAAAGTTGAAGGCGATTTGGATTTATCAATGGAAAAACCCGATAAAGATGGTAAAGATTGGGAATTCAAGATGCCAAAGTTCGGATTCAAAGGCCCTAAAGGCAAGATTTCCGGTCCAGAAATTGATGTCGATGTTGATATGCCCAAAATGGAAGGTGATATTGATCTATCGATGAGCCCAAAAGACAAAGATAAAAAGCCTAAAGACAAGGATGGCAAAGATTGGGATTTCAGCATGCCCAAATTTGGTTTCAAAGGTCCAAAGGGCAAAATCTCTGGTCCCGAAGTCGATGTGGATGTACCGGATGTCAAAGCACCAAAAGTTGAAGGCGATCTCGATTTATCAATGGAAAAACCGGACAAGGATGGCAAAGATTGGGAATTCAAGATGCCCAAATTTGGTTTCAAAGGTCCGAAAGGTAAAATCTCGGGACCAGAAGTTGATGTTGACCTACCGGATGTGAAGGAACCTAAAGTCGAAGGAGACATTGATTTGTCGATGGAAAAACCTGACAAAGAAGGCAAAGATTGGGAGTTTAAGATGCCAAAGTTTGGTTTCAAAGGTCCCAAAGGCAAGATCTCTGGCCCCGAAATTGATTTGGACGTCAATCTGCCAAAACAGGAAGGTGATATTAATCTATCGATGAGTCCGAAAGACAAGAAATCGAAAGACAAGGATGGCAAAGATTGGGAATTCAATATGCCCAAATTCGGTTTCAAAGGTCCAAAGGGTAAAATCTCGGGACCAGAAGTTGATGTTGACCTACCGGATGTGAAGGCACCTAAAGTTGAAGGTGATATCGATCTATCGATGGAAAAGCCTGATAAAGAAGGCAAAGATTGGGAGTTTAAGATGCCAAAGTTTGGCTTCAAAGGTCCCAAAGGCAAGATATCTGGTCCTGAAGTTGATGTTGACCTACCGGATGTGAAGGCACCTAAAGTTGAAGGCGATCTGGATTTATCAATGGAAAAACCCGATAAAGAAGGCAAAAGCTGGGGATTGAACATGCCAAAGTTTGGTTTCAAAGGTCCCAAAGGCAAGATATCTGGTTCGGAAATTGATGTCGATGTTGATATGCCCAAAATGGAAGGAGAAGTTGATTTATCAATGAGCCCAAAAGACAAAGACAAAAAGCCTAAAGACAAGGATGGGAAAGATTGGGATTTCAGCATGCCCAAATTCGGTTTTAAAGGTCCTAAAGGCAAGATATCCGGTCCCGAAGTCGATGTGGATATACCGGATGTGAAGGGACCTAAAGTAGAAGGCGATCTGGATTTATCAATGGAAAAACCAGACAAAGAAGGCAAAGATTGGGAATTCAAGATGCCCAAATTTGGCTTCAAAGGTCCCAAAGGAAAGATATCTGGTCCTGATATGGAGGACGTCAATGTCGATCTTGGAAAAGTAAACGTAGAGATGCCAGATGTACCAAAAGTTGAAGGTGAAATGAATTTTTCAGCCGATAAACCGGACAAAGAAGGCAAAGAATGGGAATTCAAGATGCCAAAGTTCGGTTTCAAAGGCCCTAAAGGCAAGATTTCCGGTCCAGAAATTGATGTCGATGTTGATATGCCCAAAATGGAAGGAGAAATTGATCTATCGATGAACCCAAAAGACAAAGATAAAAAGCCTAAAGACAAGGATGGCAAAGATTGGGATTTTAGTATGCCTAAATTTGGTTTCAAAGGTCCAAAAGGCAAAATCTCTGGTCCCGAAGTCGATGTGGATATACCGGATGTGAAGGGGCCTAAAGTCGAAGGAGATATTGACTTGTCGATTGAAAAACCCGATAAAGATGGTAAAGATTGGGAATTCAAGATGCCAAAGTTTGGTTTCAAAGGTCCAAAAGGCAAGATATCGGGTCCCGAAGTCGATGTGGATCAACCGGATGTTAAGGGACCTAAAGTTGAAGGTGATCTGGATTTATCAGTGGAAAAACCCGATAAAGAAAGCAAAGATTGGGAATTCAAGATGCCAAAATTCGGTTTGAAAGGTCCTAAAGGAAAGATATCTGGTCCGGAAATTGATGTTGACGTTGATATACCCAAATTGGAAGGTGATGTTGATATAACATTGAGTCCGAAAGACAAAGACAAGAAATCGAAAGACAAGGATGGCAAAGATTGGGAATTCAATATGCCCAAATTCGGTTTGAAAGGACCTAAAGGTAAAATATCGGGACCAGAAATCGATGTGGATATACCGGATGTGAAGGGGCCTAAAGTTGAAGGCGATTTGGATTTATCATTGGAAAAACCGGACAAAGATGGCAAAGATTGGGAATTCAAGATGCCCAAATTCGGCTTCAAAGGTCCCAAAGGGAAGATATCTGGCTCTGAAGTTGATTTAGATGTTTCTAGTGGTGAAGCACCAGAAATTGAAGGTGAATTGGATCTTTCCGGTGAAAAACCGGACAAAGAAGGCAAAGGTTGGGGTTTGCACATGCCCAAGTTTGGTTTCAAAGGACCGAAAGGGCACATTTCTGGTCCTGAAATTGATGTCAACGTTGATATGCCAAAAGTGGAAGGTGATATTGATTTATCATCAAGTCCGAAAGACAAAGATAAAAAACTAAAAGAAAAGGATGGCAAAGATTGGGAATTCAGCATGCCCAAGTTCGGTTTCAAAGGACCTAAAGGTAAAATCTCTGGTTCCGAAATTGATGCAGATTTACCGGATGTCAAAGGACCCAAAATAGTAGGTGAAGTTGATATCTCCGGTGATAAACCAGACAAAGAAGGCAAAGATTGGGAATTCAAGATGCCCAAATTTGGATTCAAAAGTCCTAGCAAAAAAACCTTAAGCCTTGACAGACCAGATATTGGTGCTAAAGGTCCCACTTTTGAAGGAGAATTCGATCCATCTCTAAAGATGAAACTTCCTCGTGGTCAGTCCGAAGAAAAGGATCTCAAAACTCCTAAAGATAAAGATCATAGAGGATTCCATTTTACATTGCCCAGATTCGGATTTGGCAAAAACCAAAAAGGAAAAATTACCAGTCCAGATGTTGATGTTGATTTGGGGAAGATTGAAGCGGATGTTTCTCAAATGAAAGCTCCAGAAGGCGATGTCGATATATCGTTGGGAGGTAAATTAAAGAGAAGCAAATCCAAAGATAAGGACCACAAAGATTGGGAATTTCATTTGCCTAAATTTGGTCTCAAAGGTGGTAACGTTTCTGGTGCGGAAAAACCGAAAGTCGGCGCTGATCTTCTTGATGCGAGCATTAGCGCCAAAGATCGTAAATCTCCTGATCCTAAAGATAAAGATGGAAAGGATTGGGAATTTTCATTGCCAAAATTCGGCTTTAAAGGACCAAAAGGAAAAATTTCTGCACCTGAAATTGATGTGAATGTGCCAGATGTGGATGTTCCAAAAGTAAAGGGCGAAATTGACCTGTCCATGAGCCCGAAAGACAAAGACAAAAAACCTAAAGATAAAGATGGAAAAGATTGGGAATTTTCGATGCCCAAATTCGGATTGAAAGGCCCAAAGGGAAAAATAACCGGCCCTGAAGTTGATGTCAATCTTCCTGAGATTGATGTTGATGAAAAAGACAAAGATAAAAAGCCTAAAGACAAAGATGGAAAAGATTGGGAATTTTCCATGCCGAAATTCGGATTCAAAAGTCCAAAAGGAAAAATATCCGGTCCTGAAGTTGAAATCGATCCAGGAAAGGTGGATGTGAACATTCCAAAAGTTGAAGGTGAGATTGATCTTTCGATGAGCCCGAAAGACCAGGATAAAAAATCAAAAGATAAAGATGGAAAAGATTGGGAATTCCATTTGCCGAAATTCGGATTCAAAGGTCCAAGTGGTAAGATTTCCGGTCCGGAAAAGTCCGATGTTAGTGTTGGAAAAGTTGATGCTGAATTATCTGGCGCCATCGAAGCTCCAAAAGTTGAAGGCGATGTTCAAGGAAAAGGTGATATAGATTTGTCGTTGGGTATCAAAGCTCCTTTCCGCCGTGGTAAATCGAAAGAAAAAGAGCCAAAATCTCCCGATGATAAAAAACCACATGATAGAATCGACCTGGACATTGATAGTTCTATCGACAAGCCAGTAAAAATCATCGATCTGGATCTTAGAGATAAACGCAGCAAATCTAAAGACAAGGATAGAAAATCCCCAGAACCCAAAGACAAGGATGGCAAAGACAAAGATGGCAAGGATTGGGAATTCTCTTTGCCGAAATTCGGAATAAAAGGACCAAAAGGAAATATATCTGGAGCTGATATAGAAGCAAACATAGATGTAAAAGGTAAGTCCAAAGATGCTAATTTAACAGATTCCAAAAAACCAGATACGGAACCAGATTCCGAAAAGAAACCAGAAGATGTCAAACAAGCTATCAATGAAGCCATCGAAGTTCTTTCTACGGCAATCAAAGATAGTGAACCCAAGCCAAATGTTTTCGGTAAGATTTTCAACAAACGTGATAAACGCGAAACAACCTCTCCAACGCTGGAGAAGAAACCGAAAGGTAAAACTGATTCGTTGAAAAAAGATGAGAAAGAAAAATCTCCGGTTGAAGAAGACCGTAAAAAATCTCGCAAATCAAAATCACCGGAATCTGCGAGGAAATCGCCTAAAGTGAAAGAGCTTGAGCGGCAGAAATCGGAAAAAGAAACACCAAAAACTTCCAGTGCGATTTATGGTAAATTTTTTGGTAAACAAAAAATACCGGAGGGCACTTCCGGCATAACCACACCAGGATTCGGCAAGACAGACAAAGACAAATCAGAATTCATCAAAGCTTATACGGGAAAATATCCTGATGGTTCAGATGAAACAATCATGATCAGATTCGTCTTGCTCAAAGAATCTAATGAGGAAGTCATTGAGGAGGTGTTATTAAATTCAGCCGTGGCCGAACCGGACATCAAAGATTCAATCAGGAAAGCAATACAATCGGCTATTTCCAAAGTTAAAAAAGAGCCTAACTCAAAAATAATCGCCAAAGTTATAAGATTGAAGCCAGAGGGGGAAAAATTCCTCAAAGAATATGAAATTGATCCAAAAAGTCAAATAGATGATTCAGTGAACAAAACATTGCAATCGACACCATTGAAACCGGTCGTCAAAGAGCAACCATCGGGACCAATATTGTTGAGATTCATCATACAGAAACCGAATGGTAAAGAAGAAGTGATTGACGAAGCAATTATGACACCGGAAAAAGCTGAAAAGAATATGAAAGATATAATCAAGAAGGCGATGGAAAAAGGACAGCCGAAAATCAAAGAACCGGGCACCAAAATGATTGCAATCTTACTTCAATCGGCTCCATATGGACAACAAATAATTGAAGAGTTCGTAATAGATGAAACATCACCGGAGAAAAATATTGCCGATATCCTACCGAAAGCTTTGAAACCACCAACAGCGATGATCAGGGAGCATAGAAAAATAATCCGAATTATATTGTTAAGACCGAATGGATATGAAGAGATTGAAGAAAGTGTTCTGGATCCCAATACAAAACCAAAAGATGTGGATGAAGCGATCAAAAAAGCAATCAAATCAACGGTAGATAAATCCAAGGATTCAAAAGATAAAATCATCACAAAAATCATCGATTCCAAACCTGGCGAAGAGGAAACAATTGAACAGTTTGAAACTGATCCAGAGAAAGCGAAAAAGAATCCTGATGAAGTTTTGAAAAAGGCGCCACGAACAAAAACTTTGAAAAAGAAAGATCCATTTGGTAAAATCATTACAAAAATCTTCAAACGACGACCTGATGGCAGAAAAATCGTTGAGGAAAGAATCGAAGATCCAAAAGTCACAGGAAAGGATATTGGTGATGATGATGCAAAAGACAAGAGGCCGAAGAAAATCATCCGAATCATTTTGCGAAAACCGAATGGCGATGATGAAGTCCAAGAACTTGTTTTAGACCCTAATACCAAACCGAAAGATGTCGATGAGGCCATCAAAAAATCTATAAAAGCTATGGTGGATAAATCTGAAAATCCGAAAGACAAGATTGCTGCGAAAATAAGAGATTTGAAACCTGGTGAAGAAGAATCCGTGGAAGAATTCGAGACAGATTTGGAGAACGCTAAAAAGAATGTCGATGAAGTTTTGAAAAAGGCGCCGCGAACCAAAACAACGAAAAAGAAGGATCCGCTTGGCAGAATTATAACAAAAATATTTAAACGAAGACCTGATGGTAGAGAAACTGTTGAAGAAAGAATCGAAGATCCAAAAGTCACAGGAAAGGATATCGGTGATGAAGAGACGAAATTCAAGAAGCCCAAGAAAATCATCCGAATCATTTTGCGCAAACCTGATGGCAACGAAATGGTAGAAGAGCTTGTTTTGGATCCAAGTACAAAGCCCAAAGATATTGATGAAGTAATCAGGAAATCCATAAAATCTTTGGCAGAAAAATCCAAAGATCCAAAGGATAAAATTGTCACCAAGATAACTGATTTGAAGCCTGGCGAGGAAGAATCCGTCGAAGAGTTCCAGACAGATCCGGAAACTGTCAAAAATAATATCGATGAAGTCTTGAAGAAAGCTCCTATAAAAAAGACAACCAAGAAAAAAGATTCTTTTGGTAAGATAATAACCAAAATTTTCAAACGAAAACCTGATGGCCAAGAGACAGTGGAGGAAAAGGTTGAAGATCCGAAACTGAGCGGAAAAGATATCGGCGAGGATGAAGATGAAGATGGAGTGAGGAAACCAAAGAAAATCATTCGAATCGTTCTGCGAAAACCTAATGGTGATAAATGCGTGGAAGAATTGGATCTGGATCCGGACACCAAGCCCAAAGATGTTGAAGAAACAATCCGCAAGGCGATCAAATCTATGGCAGACAAATCAAAAGATCCTAAAGACAAGATCATGGCTAAAATAACTGATTCTAAGCCGGGTGAGGAAGAGGTTTCGGAAGAATTTGAAACTGATCCTGAAACTGCTCGGAACAATGTCGAAGAAGCATTGAAAAAGGCGCCGCGAACAAAAATTTCAAAGAAAAAAGATTCATTTGGAAAAATTTTAACTAAAATATTGAGACAAAAACCTGATGGGAGAGTGACAGTTGAGGAGAAAATCGAGGATCCAAAAGTTACGGGCAGTGAAATAGGAGAAGAGGATGATTTTCAGATCAAAAAACCTAAGAAAATAATCCGAATAATTTTGAAAAAACCGAATGGCGATGAAACGATTGAGGAATTGTCATTGGACCCGAACACAAAACAAAAAGATATTGATGAGGCAATAAAAAAAGCCATCAAGTCTGTGGCGGATAAATCTAAAGATCCGAAAGACAGAATCAAGACAAAAGTGATTGATTCGAAACCTGGTGAAGAGGAAACTACTGAAGAGTTTGAAACTGATCCGCAAACAGCGAAGAAAAGTGTCGAAGATGTTTTGAAAAAAGCTCCAAGAACCAAGACATCGAAGAAGAAAGATCCTTTTGGAAGAATCATAACCATGATATTCAAACGTAAACCTGATGGTAAAGAGAGTGTGGAAGAATTTGTAGAAGATCCTAATGTGACCGGAAAAGATATCGGCTATGAGGATACCGATGAAAAAGGTGAGAATACATATAAATTAAATTTAAGTAGAATGATACAGTGGTTTTATCCATTTAGAACAATCGAGTGGATATCCAGGAGTGAAAAAACAAAAGAAAATCATAAGAATCATCCTACGTAGACCAAACGGCGATGAATCTGTTGAAGAAACGATGTTGGATCCTGGAACCAAACCAAAAGATGTTGAGGAGGCTGTCAAAAAAGCATTGAAAGAAGTGGCCAATAAATCCAAAGACCCAAAAGATAAAATTACCATGAAACTGATAGATTCAAAACCTGGAGAAGAAGAAACAACGGAGGAACTGGAAACGGATCCGGAATCAGCAAAGAAAAATCCTGATGAGGTGATGAAGAAAGCTCCGAGAATTAAAACATCGAAGAAAAAGGATCCATTTGGAAAGATCATTACTAAAATCTTCAAACGCAAACCGGATGGTAGAGAGACTGTTGAAGAATTTGTTGAAGATCCAAAAGTAACCGGAAAAGACATTGGTGATGATGAGGTTTCGAAACAAGCTCAACAAGTGCTATTTGCCGCGAAAACTGACGATGATTTGAAAAAGAAGCGGCGGCCCAGGAAAATAGTTTTCATAATTCTCCGTAAACCAAACGGTGATGAATCTGTTGAGGAATTGTCATTGGATCCCAATACTAAGCCAAAAGATGTTGATGAAGCAGTGAAGAAAGCTTTGAAAGACACCGCGAATAAATCAAAAGACCCAAGGGATAAAATCATAACCAAAATGATGGATTCAAAACCTGGTGAGGAGGAAACGACGGAAGAGTTTGAAACGGATCCGGAAACGGCGAAGAAAAATCCTGATGATGTGATGAAGAAAGCTCCAAGAACAAAAACATTGAAAAAGAAGGATCCATTTGGCAAAATTGTCACAAAAATCTTCAAACGCAAGCCGGATGGCAAAGAAACTGTGGAAGAGTTCGTCGAAGATCCAAAAGTGACCGGAAAAGACATTGGTGATGATATTATTGAAAAACCTAGAGAACTTGATAGGCCTAGGAGAGACGTTAGACCAAAAGTATTTGAAGAGAGTGTGACTGAATTGGTAGATCCAACAGGAAGAACCATCACTCGAATCGCTAGAAGATTACCCGACGGAACTGAATCGGTAGAGGAAATTGTGGAAGAACCGAAAACTGAAGATGTTCTGAAGCAACTGGCATCACCAAAACCGTTTGAAAGTGTTACACCTAGGTCTGTTGGTGAAGCGCCAGTGTTGGTTAGACGACGTAAGATAATATTGATTGTGCTGAAGAAACCAAATGGTGATGAATCTGTTGAAGAGATATCTTTGGATCCGGATACTAAACCAAAAGATGTTGATGAAGCAGTGAAGAAAGCTTTGAAAGACACCGCGAATAAATCCAAAGATCCAAGGGATAAAATCCTAACCAAAATGATTGATTCAAAACCTGGTGAGGAGGAAACGACGGAAGAGTTTGAAACGGATCCGGAAACGGCGAAGAAAAATCCTGATGAGGTGATGAAAAGAGCTCCAAGAACAAAGACATCGAAGAAAAAGGATCCATTTGGCAAAATTATCACAAAAATTTTCAAACGCAAACCAGATGGTAAAGATACTGTTGAAGAGTTTGTTGAAGATCCGCTAGTCACCGGAAAAGATATTGGAGATGAACCGGCAACAAAACCAAAAGGGGACTTCAAGAGAAAACCGGTAAAAATTATCCGGATAAAATTGAGAAAACCAAATGGTGATGAGTCTGTTGAAGATTTATTGCTGGATTCCGACACTAAACCAGAATATGTCGATGAAGCTGTGACGAAAGCATTGACAGATGTTGCGAACAAATCGAAAGATCCAAAAGATAAAATTACAACACAATTGATTGAATCAAAACCTGGTGAAGAGGAAACAATTGAAGAGTTTGAAACCGATCCGGAATCAGCAAAGAAAAACCCTGATGAAGTTGTGAAGAAAGCGCCAAGAACAAAAACATCCAAAAAGAAAGATCCGTTTGGAAAGATCATCACTAAAATCTTCAAACGCAAACCAGACGGCAGAGAAACTGTAGATGAATTTGTGGAAGATCCCAAAAAGACTGGTAAAGACATCGGGGACGATTTAGTCCCAAAAGCTACAAGTGAAACAGTCACTAAAATGCTTGATCCCTCGGGCAATGTCATTACAAAAGTCGTAAAAAAGAAACCTGATGAAACTGAAACTGTAGAAGAATTTTTTGAAAAACCAAAACCAAAAACCACAGATTTGGATGATATTAATGATCAGGAAAAACCGAAGAAAATCATTCGAGTTATATTGCGTAAACCGAATGGTGACGAGTCCGTTGAAGACCTCATCCTAGATCCTAAAGCGAAGCCTGAAGACATAGACAGAACGGTGAAAGAAGAAATCCTTCGAGCTGCAGCTAAAACCGATGATCCAGATGCTAGAATCATAACGCAAATTATTGATTCAAAGCCTGGATTAGAGGAATCCGTTGAAGAGTTTGAAACAGACCAAGAAAATGCCAAAAAGAACGTTGATGATGTTATGAAAAAGTCTCCAAGAACTAAAATCTCCAAGAATAAGGATCCGTTTGGAAAAATCATCACTAGAATCTTTAAACGCCAACCGGATGGCAAAGAGACTGTTGAGGAATTTGTTGATGACCCAAAAGTAACTGGTAAAGATATCGGAGATTCAGAATTTCCAACTCCAAGTGCGCCAAGCTTTGATGATGTTCCGGAGACAGTAATGGAAACCGTTACTCAATCGATAGATCCAACTGGAAGAAAGACTACTCGCATTGTCAAAAAGAAACCAGATGGTACGGAAACCGTTGAAGAACTTGTAGAAGAACCGAAGGTAACGGAAATTTCGAGGCAACAATCACCGGAAAAATCACTCGATAATATCCGGAAAATGCTGGAACCAAGTGATAAAGCTAGCAAAGATATAGACATAAAGAAAAAACCAAAGAAAATTATCAGAATAATCTTGAAAAAACCCAATGGTGAAGAATCAGTTGAAGAACTCATGTTAGATCCCGATACCAAGCAAAAAGAAATCGATGAAGCTGTTAAAAAGGCTTTGAAAGATGTAGCAAATAAATCGAAGGATCCAAAAGACAAAATCACCACTCAAGTTGTTGATTTTAAGCCTGGTGAAGAGGAGACAGTTGAAGAATTTGAGACCGATCCGGAAACGGCGAAGAAAAATCCTGATGAGGTGCTGAAAAGAGCTCCAAGAACAAAGACATCGAAGAAAAAGGATCCATTGGGCAAGATAATTACAAAAATTTTCAGACGCAAGCCTGATGGAAAAGAAACAGTCGAGGAGTTTGTGGAAGATCCAAAAGTTACCGGTAAAGATATTGGTGATGATGAAATTGAAGAACCCAAAGAACTTGGGAGACTGAAAAGAGAAGTAACGCCAAAAATTTTCAGTGAGAGTGTGACGAAATTGGTAGATCCAGCCGGAAAAAGTATCACTCGCATTGCTAGGAGGTTACCCGACGGAACTGAATCGATAGAGGAAATTGTGGAAGAACCGAAAGCCAAAAGAGATGATGTTCTAAAACAACTGGCATCACCAAAACCATTGGAAAATGTTACATCTAAGCCTGCTGGTGAAGCACCAGTATTGGTTAAACGACGTAAAATAATATTGATTGTGCTGAAGAAGCCAAATGGTGATGAATCTGTTGAAGAGATCAGTTTGGATCCAGATACTAAACCAAAAGATGTTGATGAAGCAGTGAAAAAAGCTTTGAAAGATACGGCAAATAAATCTAAAGACCCAAAGGACAAAATCATAACCAAAATGATTGATTCAAAACCTGGTGAGGAGGAAACGACGGAAGAGTTTGAAACGGATCCGGAAACGGCGAAGAAAAATCCTGATGATGTGATGAAGAAAGCTCCAAGAACAAAAACATTGAAAAAGAAGGATCCATTTGGCAAAATTGTCACAAAAATCTTCAAACGCAAGCCGGATGGCAAAGAAACTGTGGAAGAGTTCGTCGAAGATCCAAAAGTGACCGGAAAAGACATTGGTGATGATATTATTGAAAAACCTAGAGAACTTGATAGGCCTAGGAGAGACGTTAGACCAAAAGTATTTGAAGAGAGTGTGACTGAATTGGTAGATCCAACAGGAAGAACCATCACTCGAATCGCTAGAAGATTACCCGACGGAACTGAATCGGTAGAGGAAATTGTGGAAGAACCGAAAACTGAAGATGTTCTGAAGCAAATGGCATCACCAAAACCCTTTGAAAGTGTTACATCTAGGCCTGTTGGTGAAGTGCCAGTGTTGGTTAAACGACGTAAGATAATATTGATTGTGCTGAAGAAACCAAATGGTGATGAATCTGTTGAAGAGATCAGTTTGGATCCGGATACTAAACCAAAAGATGTTGATGAAACAGTGAAGAAAGCTTTGCAGAACACAGCAAACAAATCAACAGACCCGAGGGACAAAATCACCACGAAAATGATTGATTCTAAACCCGGTGAAGAGGAAACAACGGAAGAATTTGAAACGGATCCGGAAACGGCGAAGAAAAATCCTGATGAAGTGATGAAAATGGCTCCGCGAACTAAAACATCGAAGAAAAAGGATCCATTCGGAAAGATTATCACTAAAATCTTTAAACGTAAACCTGATGGCAAAGAAACCGTGGAAGAGTTCATTGAAGACCCGAAAGTGACCGGCAAGGACGTTGGTGATGAATTGGCTGCAAAACCAAAAGACGTTCCGGAGAAAAAGAAGCCAAGAAAAATTATCCGAATTATTTTCAGAAAAGCTAACGGTGATGAATCAGTTGATGAATTGCTCCTGGATCCAGATACTAAACCTGAAGATATTGACACAACTATGAAAGAAATTTTGAAAGAAACGGCGGAAAAATCAAAGGATCCGAACGATAAAATCACTACCCAAATTATTGATTCTAAGCCTGGTGAAGAAGAAACAACCGAAGAGTTTGAAACTGATCCAGAATCCGTAAAGGAAAATCCTGATCAAGTGTTGAAGCAAGCTCCAAGAATTAAAACAACGAAAAAGAAGGATCCTTTTGGAAAGATCATCACTAAAATTTTTAAACGTAAGCCTGATGGCAAAGAGACCGTGGAAGAATTTGTTGAAGATCCGAAATTCACCGGCAAGGACATTGGTGATCATGAAAATGTTCTATTCTCGGATCAAAAGCCAAAAGAACGATTGTCGGAAAAGCATCCCGATCATTCGGACAAACCGATTGAACCATCAAAAATGGCTGACGTTCTTAAAGGTAAAGCTTGAAATTCATTTCGAAGTTTCAGTATTTATGTACTTTGTTTTTAGGTCGCCCTGATCAAACCGATAATCAATCTTTTGGAAAGATGTCAAAAATACCATCCGAAGAACGAAAATCAGTAGATAGTTCTTTCATCAAAATCTCCGGATCCAGGAGTTTCCCAATCAAAGATAGTCTTAGACAACAGCCAACAACCGATCAACAGCCCATGTCATTGAGACAGCAACCAGGTAAGTCAAATATGAATGATTTTACACAACCACCAAAAGACACAGAACCTCTTTCAAAAGCTGAACTCCTTGATGACACAAATCAACAACAAAAATCTATTTCACAACCAGATCAATTTAAAGATTATCAATCACCAGGAATAGTCAAAACACCAATACTTACACAAAAGATTTCTATGCAAGGTATTCAAACACCAACACGCCAAGAAACATTGTTTGATAGTTCGCCACAAGATAAATATGATGAAATTAAACCTTCTGGAATTCAAGATGTTAAAAAAGATAAAGATTCCGCAGTTGATCCAGTTGATGTTCAACAAAACGAAAAACGTCGACCAAAACGATCTATACTTGAAATGCCTACTGATGAAAAAACATCCAGTATCTTAAAAGATAATCAGCCATCTGATGAAACCGAAAGACCGGAAAAAGAAAAAGTTCATCCAATTGAGAAACAGACCGCATCCGAGCATGTTGTGACTTCTGAATTGGACAAAGTTTCAGAATCCCAATCACCTGTTGAATTTCTGAAACCAAAAGAGACGACCAAACCAGATGAGACTGAACCTTTTCCAGTTTTGAAAAAAGTCAACGACTCTATGATTGAACCAACTGAAGATTCAAAGGCTCAACCAGCTAAAGATATCAAGACGGTGAAAGATGATCAACAAAATGATCAACTCAAAGAAACAAAAGATGATAGAGCCCCGTTTTCAGAGAAAGATCCAAAGTCTCAGATAATCTTAAAAGAAATCCCTGAGTCGGCTGAAGAATCGAAAAAACCAAAAGATTCATCAGGCAAAACAACAGAAGACACAAAGGTGTTTGATGGTATAACGGGAAAAACCCCAGATTCTAAACCAATCGATGGATCGACTGAAGATACTAAAAAGCAAGCAGTTCCTGCTGAAGATTCAAAGACTATGCCGAAAGATGAAGGTAAGGCTCTGCCAACCGGTGAATCTGAACAACCAGAACATGCAGAAACTAAGCCAGCAGATAAATATATCAAACCAACAGAAGAAACTATGAAGCCAAAAGATGATGAAAAAGAACCGACCCCAGGTGAAGATGAGAAGATGTCATATCTAATGCCTCAAACAATCGGGAAAACCAAGAAACTACCCGAAGATGAAATTAAACAAACCAAAAAACCAGAAAAACCAGAGGATACAAAAGCGAAACCGGCAGAAGAATCTGATAAACCAAAAGATGAGGAAGTGCCGACTGTTGGCAAAGATGACCAGATACCAGTTGAAAAGTCTCAAACCATTGATGACATCAATAAACCGGTAGAGGATAAGACTCGTGAAACTAAAGAATCAACAAAGAAACCAGAAGAGGCAAAAGCTAAACCAACCGATGAAACTATGAAGCAGCCAAAAGATGAGGAAGCGCCCACCACAGGCAAAGACCGTATTCCAGGCACAAAGTCTCAAACAATTGATGACGCTAAGAAACCGGCAGAAGATGAGGCTCAAGTCATTGAAAAATCAAAGAAACCAGATGGTATCGAAGCTAAACCAGCCGATGAATCCGATAAATCAGTGACTGAAACAATGAAACCGAAAGATGATAAAGCCTCTACTATGGGTAAAGATAAAAAAATAACAGATACAAAGTCTCGAGAAATTGATGACATCAAAAAACCGGAAATGGCTGAAAGTCAACCCATTGAAGAACCGAAGAAGTTGATAGATGAAAAAGCACCGATCCTAACCAAAGATGACGCGATTTCGGACAAAAAGGCTCAAAAAGCGATTGATGAAGTCAAAAAAATGGTAGAGGATAACCTTCATCCCATTATTGATACAAAGATGTTAAAAGATACCGGAGCTGTATCAACTGACCAACCAAAAGATGAGCCCACCAAGCCAAAAGATGGGAAAGCACCGATCACAGGCAAAGGAGACAAGATTCAAGACACACTTCTTCGAAAAATTGATGATGCCGAGAAACCGATCGAGGATAAAACTCGACCAATTAAAAAATTTGAGAGGCCCGAAGATACCGAGCGTAAACCAACCGATAAATCGGACAAACCTATCGATAAAACAAAGAAACCAAAAGATGAGAAAACACCGATCACAGGCAAAGATGACAAAATTCCAGATACTGAATCTAAAACATTTGACGACACCAAAAAACCGACAGAAGATAAAATGGAACCAATTAAAGAATCAAAGAAACCAGAAAGCAAAGAAGCTAAACCGGAAGATCAACCCACAACAATGAAAGATGAGAAAGCTCCTACCACCGGCGAATATGTCAGTGGCTACGATACAAAGTCTTCAATGGTTAACGCCCAGAAACCAGTAGAGGATAAGACACATGAAACTAAAGAATCAAAAGATATAGAAGCCGAACCAACAGATAAAACCGCGATCTTGGAAGATGAGAAAACGTCGGCCACAGTCAAAGATGATGAAGTATCGGACAAAAAGGCTCAAAAAGTGATTGATGAAATCAAAAAACCAAAAGAGGAAGTTGAACAACCCAAAAAATCGGAGAAACCAAAAGATACGGAAGCTAAGCCAACCGATGAGAAAGCGCCAACCATTGGCGAAGATGCCAAGATCTCGGATAAAAAGCCTCAAACAATTGATGATACCGAAAAATCGCTAGATGGTAAAACTAAAACAATCAAAGAATCAAAAATATACCAAGGTACCAAAGCTGAACCAACAGATGAACCGACTAATGAAACATTGAAACCAAAAGATGAGAAAGCTCTTACTATTGATGAAAACAAAAAAATACGACCCGATACAAAGTCTCAAGAAATTGAGACTGGAAAACCAAAGAAACAAGAGGAAAAAGAAGCTAAACCGACAGATGATGTTAATAAGAAGCCGGTAGAGAAGATTCAGCCGATTAGTGAATCGAAGAAACCAAAAGATGAACCCACCAGGCCAAAAGACGAGAATGATCATGGTTTCAGTGGTGTACTTTACTCGGATGATACGCCCGGTACTGTTCAGGATTCTGAGCCTAAATCAATAAAACCTGAAGATGCTTCAATTTTTCCCAAAAAGACTCAATATGAACAAATTAAAGATATACCAATAGACAGAAAGGTTCCAATCGAGGATGATATGGAGAAAGAACCTCTCACTGAAAAACCAGAAATTAAGCCATTTGATGATGGAAATACGTCTGAAGATGCTAAAAAAGAAGCTGTTCCCAAAGATGATAAAGATGCCAAATTAAAACCATCTGAAGACACTGAAGATGGCAAAGCTAAATTCAAAGATGAGCCAAAGAAAATTGATAAAAAAACGAAACCGGCATCTCGGGTACAATCATCATCATCAACCCCTGAAGATGAAGATTGGATCAAAGGGCTTGAAGCACAGATCATTCCTCAACAGGTAGAAGAAGAGAAAGAATCGGCTAAAAAGATGGCTCCCGAAACGACAGCTGCTGCAATAATAGAACCAAAAGACAGAAAAATCATCAAAGTTGCTCTACTGAAACCGAACGGAGAGGAATTTGTTGAAGAAGTAGAATTGCCATCAGATAGCAAGTCAAAAGATATTGATGAAGCTATCAAAAAGACAATACAATCTACTTTACCGAAAATTGATGATCCGAACACGAAAATCACCACTAAATTTATACTTCAAAAACCAGGTGATGAAGAATCGATCGAAGAATTTGAGACAGATCCAGAAACGATCAAAAAAGATTTAGATAATTTGTTAAGAGATGCTCCTCGCACGAAAATATCAAAATTCAAAGATGTACGAGGAAAAATCATAACCAGAATCATAAAACGTAATCCAGATGGAACAGAATCGGTTGACGAAAGCATAGATGATCCAGAAACACCGATTGGACAAATTGATCCGGTTGTAGAAGAGATCATCGAACCTAAAAAGTTTGTTCCAAAGATCATTGATGATGATCGATTGCCCAACATAATGGAAGAGATGTTGATCGAAGAAGAATCCATTGGTGAATCATCAATTCCAGATGAACCTAGCAAAAAGAAACTTGAAGATGGAACGAAAACCCTTGAAGACAGTGTTGTTCAAGCTCTTTCCGAAGATGATACGAAAAAAGAAAAAGATGTTAAAGCTCAACCGATTGATGATGATTCCAAAAAATCCAAAGATACAAGAATTGAAACAGACCCAAAGATTCAACCGATTGACGATTCTCAAAAATTTAAAGACACAAAGAAACCAGTTAGCGATAAGCGATCTGTAAAGGGCAAAGATGCAGAAAAGCCTGTAGAATCTTTTGCAACTATTCCGAAGACTCAATCTTTTGCCGGCCAGAAAAAACCAGACGATAAGGCCGAATCCATTTTGGGTGACGATAAACCAAAAGACGAACAAAAACGACCCGATCATAAGACGGAATCAGTGGGAAAAGATTCGATAGCAAAACCTGAAGATAAAGCTATTGATGATGCGAAAAACACAGAGAATAAAAAACAAAAGATACCTGCAACAGAATCGATCAACGATGAGGCAAAGAAAAAACCAACTGTTGAGACCATGAAAGATGATAAACCAAGTTTTTCTGAAAAACCATCAGGATTGAAGCCATCATTAGATGAACCAGAAAAACCAAAAGATATTGAAAACTCTGTAGAGGATTCAATGATTGAGCCGGTAGATAGAACTCGAAAACCGGAAGATAAAAAGGATAAACTTCTTGAAGATCTTGAGAAAATTAAAGATGAGAGTAAATCAATTGATCCGAAGAAAGATATCAAGAACCTCGATGATCGGTCTTTGACTCAACAGAAACTGGATGGCAAGAAACAACCAATCCTAGAGGATAAATCTGAAAAAACGGAAGATGATAAAAAGGAGAAAATTCCGGTCAAATATGAAAAGACCAAGCCAACGGATTTTGTCGAAACAATAGAAGATAAAGCTACACAGGGAAAACCTGCCTTAAAGGCTCCCACAAAGATGGATGATTCAATCCAACCAATAGCTGGCAAACCAACAGATACGAAACAAACCGACCAAGTTGATGAACCATCCAAAATCAAACCTTTGGATGAACAAAAGACATCATTTGAAAAAGGTATAAAAGAAAATCTAGAAGATGAACCTGGAAAGGTTGATGATTCTGCCAAATCGATTGTTGAAACACCTTTGAAATCGACGCCGGAAAAAGAACCTGAAAAAGTGAAGGTAAAAGATGATGAACTTTTTGTTTCCAAAGCGTTGGATGAACAAAAGGAACCAGAAGAAAAGAAAGAACCTGTTGAAAAAGATAGAAAGGGAAAACCTACGGAAGAAGCCAAAAAGGTCGATGATTCTGTCAAATTAATTTTTGAAAAACCTGCAGAAACGAAACCTAAAGATGAGCCAAAGCAAATGAAAGATGATGATACCAAAAAACCTACCATTGATGCATCAACAGCTCCAAAACCAGATGAAAAGATATCACCGGCTATAAAAAGCGCCAAGGAAAAACCGGCCGAAGAAACTAAAAAGGTTGATCATACTGAAAAAATTACCAAGGATGATCCATTACCGTTGCAATCAATTGAACAACCGAGACCAGACGAAGATACAAAAGAAACAACCACAGACGAGCCTAAAAAGGTAGATGATTTTGTCAAACCAATCACGGATGAAAAACCTACAAAATCTAAATCAAAAGATGAGCAAATGGAAATCAAAGATAAAGTTGATGAACTTCCTGAAACCAAATCTTTGGATGAACGGAAAAAACCGGTCGAAAAGAAAGAATCAGATGGAAAAGTGTCCAAAAATGAGCTCAAAAAGGTGGATGATGGAAAATCTCCGGTTAAGAAATCTGAAGATGAGGAAAGGACGGAAACAGCGAAGGATCAAGTTAACGAAAAATCTAAATCTAAACCTTTGGACGAACAAAAGAAACCGGATCAAAAGGGAAAGGCAACAGGAGAAGATACAAAAGAAACCAAGAAAGATGAACACAAAGAGGTGGATGATTCTACTAAACGAATGGACGAAAAACCCAAAGATTCTAGACCAAAAGATGAACCAAATAAAATAAAAGATGAAGCTGGTAGAACATTAGAATCAAAACCTCTCGACGAACAGAAAAAACCGATTGAAAAGACAAAGCCAGTGGGAAAAGGAGTTATAGCCATAGATCTACCTAATAAAGTTGGCGATTCTGAAAAACCAATCAGTAAAAAACCCGCTGAATCCGAATTAGAAGAGGAGCCAAAGAAAGAAAGCGATAAATTTTGTAAATCACACGAATCCAACAAACCCTTTGATGAGGTCCAACAAGAGAAACCAACAGGAGAACCGGATAAAAAGATTGCTACTGTAACACAAAAACCAACCACGGCCGAAGGTTTGCAGTTGAAACCAAGAATGGATGGCACAGATGAATCAAAAAAGTCCATGCCAGACGATAAGAAAGATTCGGCTACCAAATCAACCAAAAGTCAAAAACCAGATGATAAAAAGCGAACCTTTAAAGAAGAACCGTTTGAAACTATCAAGAAACCGGATGAAAAATTGGACGGAATCGAATCGATTCCAGCTGAAATTTTCGAAGAAGCTTTTGATGAATTGATTGGTTTACCCAAAACCAAAGAATTAATTGTGGAAAAAGCAAAATTAGATGATCCAAAAGAGGCCTCACTTCAAGAAGCTCCCGGTGAAGTAGTTGAAGAGACAATTGATCAACCTAAACATTTACAAGACCAAGAATTTTCATTGAAAATGCCAAAAAGTTTAGAGGAGCCAATGGAAAAATTAACCACGGTACTCAGAGATAATGCGGGCGATGTTTTAGAGCAAATATTGGCTAAAACTAAAAAACCAAAAGATCACAAACCGGAAGAAGAGCTGGTTGAAGAGGATAAAGCCAAACCGGACTTGAGTCCAGCCAAAATTGAAGAAGCCATCTCTCAAGGTATAGATGCTCTGGGAACCGCTTTGAAAGATACAGCCGGTAATATTATAAGTTCGCTTCTCAAGAAGCCAAAAGAATCTAAAGAACCAGAAGTGCCGATCAGTCAAACGACTGAAAAGCCAACTGTTGAGCCAACTGATGAACCGTCTGAGGATGGAAAAGAAAAGACAAGACAGAAACGATCTGTGCCCGAACTACCGGAACAAGACCAAGAAAAAACTGCTGATGAAAAGCAAAATGAAGAAGTCAAACCTTGCGATAAGACTGAGAAACAAGATCAAACTGAAACAACTTTTAATGAACAAAAGAAGTCAGAAGATGTTAAGGATTCTATTGAATCTAAAGATGAATCGGATAAACTAAAAGATGAAAACAAAACAATTCCTTTAGAGGATGCAAAAGAAAAATCTACAGTTGAAGTCGATGATCCCGGAAAAAGAAATACCACTGATGCATCAACAGTTTCGATAGCGGCGGATGAAAATATATCGCCGGTCACAAAAGATATCAAAGGTAAACCTACCGAACACAGTAAAAAGGTTGATGATACTGAAAAAATCACCAAGGATGAACCATCTCAGTTGAAACGAACTGAAAAACCAAAACCGGACGAAAAGAAAGCCTTGGTCGCATCAGATGTGAAAGAAAAACTAACCGAAATCAAGTTGGTTGATGATGCTTTAAAACCAATTGAACAAAAGAAATCAGATGATAAGAAAGATCCTGTTCCAGAAGATGCACAGGAAAAACAAATCGATACAACCGAGATGGTTGATCATAATAATACACTAATCATGGATAAACCATCCGCTTCAGAATCAAGCATCGATTTGAAGGAACAGGACAAAAAGAAAAAACCCGTCTTGAAGGAAGCATTAGGGAAACCGATTGATGAATCTGGAAAAGTAGATGAAATTAAAGACATACCAAAAGATTTATCCGATGCTCAAAAGAAAGAGCTGACCACAGATGACCAAACGAGTAAGAAAACCGATGACATAAATAAAATCGATCCAATAACTAAATCAAGCATTGAAGGCAAACAAATCAAGCCTGAAGATGATAAAAAACCAGATACTACCAAAGAATCCATTGGCGATGAAAAGAAGGGTCCAAAGTCGACTCTTGAAAAAGAGCCATTCATAGATGAAATGTCAGGGGCCCCTTCAAAACCGGAAGGTCCTTCGAAAAATTCATCTGAAAAACCAAAAGATACTGATTCAAAGAGAGATGTTGATGTTTTGAATCAATTCCTTGGTGAACCTAAGGATTCTGAATCCAAAACAATTAAATTGGATGAGATCAAAACAAAAGAGGATGTTAAACCGGAAGAAAAACCAAAAGAATCAACTGGAAACATAATCGATCAAACAATTGATTCATTAGGTTCAGTAATTAAAACAAATGCTAGTGAAATGATAGGAAAACTGTTTGGTAAAACGGATAAACCTCATGAAATTCCCGATCCAGGGAAAGATCAGGATAAACTGAATGAAGTTTATCCTGATTTACCAAAAGATAAAGGATTGAATGAAGAAGGTAAAAAGCCTGAAGATCTGAAACAAGCTGACCCTGAAGAAATTCAAAAAGCTATCCACCAAAGCATTGATTCTATCGGATCAGCCATCAAAGAGAATGCTGGAAATGTTTTGAGTCAATGGATGCAGCCCAAAAAACCAGAAGAATCGACTGGAATGGATCAAACAAAAGATGGTGAGAAAACGGCAGAGAAGAAGCCTGATGATAAAAAATCATCGACATTATTTGATCAAGCATTGGAAGGTATCGGTTCGATTATCAAAGATAATGCTGGTGATTTGTTAGGAAAATTAGTGGGTGAACCGGAAAAGCCAGGTAAAATTCTTATAAAAAATGAATATAAATGTGTGCCCCTAGAATTCATCTGTAGAAATCGTCTGTAGTAATTCTAATGATCATCATCATTATTAGTTTATAGATTAATCCATAATCCGTCCGATCCGTTCGTTTAATTAACATACCTTTCATTAATCGAAATGATTTTGAACCGACTTGATCCACCGACCCAATCATCATTAAATTCCATCGTTGTATGTCGACGGAACCAATACTGAATCATGAAATCATCTTCGTTGTCCCTATATAAGAGCAAAGCAATCATTGATCAATCAGAAACATCAAAGAATCATCCCAAAGAAAAAATGCCAGAAAGTCCAACCATCACTAATCTATAACTGAATTTGAATTCAGAATAATTTTCATTGTTGTTGCCCCGTCAAAAAATCTATCGTAGTAATTAAATTGTCCAATTGTGTTTTTGTGTGTCCAATTCATAATTCATAATTCACAATTCACAATTCATTGCACATAATTCAAAATTTCATAATTCATAATTTTACAATCATTTCATTTTTTCATCTAACATAACATCACAAAATGCTTAGCAATAATCATCAGTTTTTTCGGGTTTCGATTCTAATTTTTATTTTTGATTTAGATGACAAAAAACCTGAAGAAATAAAGGAACCGATCCAAGAGCCGAAACCGGAAATAGCTTATCGAAGACCGTTGAATGAAACCCAACAACCGGAACAGCCAGAATTACCTATGTCGGAGAAACCGGAAACCGATAAGAGACAAGCGCAAGAAATTATCGATCCAACATCAATGGCAGAGTTCCGAGAAGCTTTTGATGTTTTGTCCAAGCCAGATAAACCTAGTTCCAAAATTCCGCAATCAACACCGGATGATGACAAGAAAACAAAAGATCAATTGCTTGGCGCCAGACCAGATAATGATAAACCCGGCGTGGTCGTGAAAGATTATGCGGGTAATGTGGTTAGCGAATATATGGGCAAGAAACCAGATGAAATTAAAGCATCACGAGATGAACCGGTCAAAGAACCACTTGCTAAATTGGCCAAAAAGCCGAGTCCATTCAATAAAGATGAACCGATTAGGAGAGCTTTCGGTGATGACAAAGATGATCCGAAAAAACCACCAACCCATGAAGATAAGAAATTAACACCAAAAGAATCACCAGAACCGATCACTAGAGCTTTTGATCCAGAACAATCAAGAGTGGAACAAAAACCAGAGGAGAAATTTACCAGCAAAACAGGTCAGCCAACATCCAGGGCAGCCAAACATCATCTTGAAGATGTTGTGACCCGGGCGTTTGGGCAACAGCCAGGTACAGATGAATGGTTGGATGATTTGAAAAAAGAAGTCGTTCCGGGAAAACCCACGGAACCCCGAACGCCATCCAGAGAAAAAGCTTCATTTGAAGAAACGACCAAGAAAAAACCAAAAGATATCAAGCCTGGAATGAGACAAGCAGAAAGTGAACCAGATGAAGAAGAAATGATAGAAGACGATGAACCAGTGGCTGAATTCCATATAGATCCTAAAAATCCAGCCAAAAATACCGATGATATCAAGAAGAAATTGAGAAAAGCAAAAGATCCGAAGAAGAGATTGGTTCTTCGCTTCATCATCGTCAAACCAGATGGTGAATCAATTGAAGAGATGGTCGTGGATCCTGAAACACCAGACGAGGAAATCGATGAAATTATTAAAGATCTGCTCCGTGATGCCCCAACCAAAGTCAAAAATCCGAAGGATAAGATAATTTTTAAGATCTTACAACGTGAACCAATAGAAAAGGAACCGACTGAAGATGAACCGATAGGGGAATTCGACGTCGATCCACGATCAACAGCCAAAACCGTTGACGATATCAAAAAATCAGTGAAGCCAACATCCTCGAAACCGAAAGATCCGAATGAAAGAACCGTTCTGCGGTTTGTAATCAAAAGACCTGATGGTAGCGAATCAATAGAAGAAATCGAGATTGATCCGGAAATGAGTGAAAAAGATATCGACGAACTTATCAAAGACATTCTTAAACAAGCTCCATCCAAACTCAAAGATCCAAGAGACAAAGCTGTTTTCCGCATCCTGAAGAGAAAACCGAAAAAACGACAAGAATCCAGAACCAAAGGTGAAGATAATAGAAAACGTCCAACCAAAAAACCTGATGATAGAGTTATAGTTCGAGTGATTGTGCAAAAAGTCAATGGGGAAAAATCTGTCGAAGAATTCGAAATAGATCCCGAAGCAACCCAGAAAGATATTGAAGATACCATCAAAAGAGTCAATCAATCGACCACACCAAAAGTCAAAGACCCGAATACCAAAGTCACAACTAGAGTTATCAAACAGAGTCCGGATGGTAAAGAAGTATCCAAGGATTATGAAGTCAATCCAAGAACAGCACCGGAAGAAATAGATGAAATCATTCGTAAAAATATTCGTCCCGTCTCAAAAAAAGTGATCACACGAGTTAAAATCAGAAAACCGGATGGTACGGAAACAATGGAGGAAATCGAGATTGATCCAGACGAAGAAGATATCGAAGAAGCTATCCGTAAAAAGATTGCAGAAAAAACCTCCTCGATTGCCGGACCGACCAGAATATCAACCAAAGTGATCAAACAAAAACCAGGCGAAGAGGAAGAGATTGAAGAATTTGGTATGGAATCCGAAGGAGAAGATGAAGAGGAGGAAGAAACAGATGAAAACGATGATGAACCGATCGAAGAATTTGAAATCGATCCTAAATCTCCTGGACGAAAGGCCGATGATATTATAAAACGGTTTAAGAGAGCCAAAGATCCTAGTAAAAGATTGGTTATTCGATTCATCATAGTGAATCCGGATGATGGTGAATCGATTGAAGAGATGGTTGTCGATCCAGATACTCCTGATGATCAAATTGATGAAATCATCAAAGATCTGCTTAATAGTGCTCCATCCAAAGTCAAACACCCAAAAGATAGGATAACATTCAAATTATTGAAAAGAAAACCAAAAGATTCCGAGCCGACTGAAGATGAATCGGTGGAAGAATTTCAAATTGATCCGAAATCGCCAGAAAAAGGAATTGATGAAGTTATGCGAAAAGCAATCAAACCGATCACTTCTTCAAGATCAAGAGATCCAAAAGAAAGACTAGTGATTCGTTTTGTTATTGTTACTCCGAATGGTGGAGAGTCCATTGAAGAAATGGAGGTCGATCCACGAATGAGTGATGATGATATCAGACAAATTCTAAGCGATATTCTCCGCCAAGTTCCATCAAAAGTTAAGGATCCCAAAGATAGGGTCATCCTGATCATTCTAAAACGAAGACCAATAACCAAGCAAAAGTCGACAGAGCAACCAACCGTTGATGAACCTATTGGTGAGTTTGATATTGATCCTAGATCACCGGAAAAAAACATCGATGATATAATGAGGAAAGCAATCAGAACCAACACTTCTTCAAGACCAGGAGATCCTAGAGATCGATTGGTGTTAAGATTCATCATTATCAATCCAAAGAGTGGTGATTCTATCGAAGAAATGGAAGTTGATCCTCGTACTACTGACGATGAAATAAAACGAATCATCCGCAATATTCTCCATCAAGCACCTTCGAAAATCAGAGATCCCAAAGATAGAATCGTTTTCCGTATCATCAAGAGAAGACCAACCAGATTGCCTAGACATCAGAAAACTGGCGACATTGATGCGATGATTCGTAAAGCTCTTCGTTCGACGACTTCTCCACGTAGAGAACCAATGGGAAAAATTCGCCCCAAAGGTTTACGTATGACACCCGGAGCTGAGGAAACAATCGGCGAGATTGTTGTTGTACCGCATACAACCGAAGCTTCTGTTGGTGATTTTGTTCGTCGTACAATTCGTGCCCCTAGCTCGAGAATCAGAGATCCTAATGTAAGAATAGTGATAAGAATCATTACCCGTAAACCGCCGACCACAATCGACGAAGAATTGATTGAACAATTCGAAATGAGTCCACAGACTGGTGAAAAGGATATAGATGCGGTGGTGAGAAAAATAATGCGGACAATCACGTTGAGACGCAGAGATCCGAATGAAAAAATAATCATTCGAATCATTCGACGAAGACCTGGTAGCCAAGATTCATTGGATGATGATCCGGAATCTACTGAAGGAAGCATTGATGATATCATTCGGAAAACATTGCGCACATCAACTTCAACTATACGTGATCCTAGTGGTAAGATTATAACCAGAATCGTTCATTTGAAACCAGGTGGAGGTGAATCAATAGAGGATATTGAAATGGATCCGAAAAGTTCCGAAAGAGATATCGATTCGGTTTTACGGGAAGCGATCCAATCGAGCCGAGTCAAAGATCCTAATGGAAAAATGATCGTCAAGATTGTCCGAGTCAAGCCAGGAGGAGAAGAATCCATCGAAGAGTTGGCCATGAATCCTGAAACACCACAAGGGGATATTGATGATATGATTCGAAAAGCAGTAAGAACGACCACATCGACAATCAAAGATGAAACCGGAAAAGTTTTAACCCGTATTGTTCGCTTGAAACCTGGTGGTTCCGAGTCAATCGAAGAGTTGGAAATGGATCCAGAAATGGAAGAAGAAGACATCGAAGATGTTATACGACAAACAATGCATGATACTACTTCACCATTGACTAAAATTATCACCAGAATCGTTAGACAGAAACCAGAAGGCGATGAAGAGATTCTGGAAGAATTTGAAACCATACCGGAAACACCTGATGCAGACATTGATGATGCCATTCGTGAATCTATCCGATCTGCTACTTCTTCAATCACCGATCCCGATACAAAAATCATATTCAGGGTGATCAGATTGAAGCCTGGTGGCTCCGAATCTATCGAAGAATTTGAAATGGATCCAGGAAACTCTGAAGGTGATATTGAAAATGTGATCAGGAAAGCAATCCGGACAAGATCTTTGACCATTAAAGATCCGACGGGAAAGATTATCACCAGAGTTGTGCGAAAGAAATCTGATGGTCAAGAATCGATAGATGATGATTTTGAATTGATCGAAGCCGAACCCACACAAACGGAAGGTATTGGACAATATGTAAGGAAAACGATCCGTGATACGATTTCACCAGTTAAAGAGAAGGCAGGAAATTTCATTACAAGAGCTTTTAAACAGCCTGCTGCCACCACAACCACCACACAGACAGCAAGGATACATCATCAACCAATAAGTAAACCGAGAACCAGCTCAGATTCTTTTGGGTTCATGAAGAAAACATATAGTTCGGCTGTTAAACAGCAACCTAAAGATGAAAAAGGTAAAAGTCCACCTTTCAAAGCTGGAATGCCCATCAAAGATAGCCAAGGCAATATTGTGAGTAGAGTTCCAAAGCAAAAATCGGTGGATACCGGCCCTACCGATGTGACAAAACCACAAGCTCGTAAGACTAGTTTGTCGATCCAAGAACGAGCCGGAAGTAAATTTGGAAAGTTTGTCGGAACACAATCTTCACAATCTAGAGAAAGCAAATCAAAAACACCGGAAAGACAAATCGAAAATAGACCGAGAATGACGTTTCGGTAAGTGTTCATGGAGAGTTTGAGATTTTATATCCAAAATCTATAACAGCAAAAATACCAACTAACTTGTTTTGAATGTTCATAATTCAGGCTAACTCCGACACCCGAACGCGAAATCGGTCCTAGTACATCGAAAATTGCTAGACCTGCCGCACAAACAACCAAGGTTTGTTTAGGCCGAAACCTAAAATATCAATCATGGTTTTAATAGTTGAATTTGTTTCACCAGAAAACCGTAACTGATCCAAAAGCATACAAACGTGTTGGCAAAGAACCAACAACAACACCCAGTGCTCCATCAATGGAAACCGAATCAACAAGTGGCGACACAAAAATTCCTGTGTTGAGTGGTGCTAAAAGCAAAGCGGGGGGAATGTTGAAAGATGGCCAAGATTCTATGGTAAGCTAGAACCTTGACTCGCTTGAACCTGTCGTCAAATTCTTACTTATCGATCGATTTCAGACACTTTCTCCAAATTCTGCGTTACAACATCTCCAACAAGACGACGACAATGACGACGACCAAAACGCCGAAGGTGGTGAAGGATCATCGATCTTGACCAGATCTACCAGTCCCAATCCAAAAACAAGAAGACGCAATAATCGGAGCACTAATAATAATAAAAAGAAATAATTAAGTTAATCAATTGATTATGCTGAATGTTATAACGACGAAGACGACTACGACGATCCCTCATCCTATCTTAACTACGACTACCCATTAACCTTCATTTAATTCTTTGTTGCATTTATTCATTTTTTTTTGCATTTCATTTTTCAACGACGACGACGACGACGACTAAGACCCATATTTACGACGACAGCTCTTTTGCTAACACGCATTTTTCATCAAATTGATTCCATTTGGATTTCATTGCATTAATCACCCTAGTTTGATTGTTCATTTCTACCCATAAGAATTATACATTTTTCGCTGTTCCTTTTCTCTTTTTCAAATATCTTTTCTTTCTTGTTTTTGTTAAAGGAATTCATGTGTTTATTACCTGTTCACTCTTTTCAATTCGATTTTTTTTCAATTTTTTTCATAATTTTATTACATTTCATCACAATTCAAAAGCAATCCCTCTTGATGCTTAGGTCTGAAGCGCGCTTAAACAAAACAGAAACCATTGCACCAATGCTGAACCCTTCTCACCGGATGCCGGATGCCTGAATACAATTATAATTTAAGATTGTTTTGATTAATGTCATTCAATTTGATATTTTTAAAAAAATTTATAATCATCTATATATCTATGTTTGTATTTTTTTCGAAATAAATAAAAAACACATTATAAATGTTAATCCTTCTTTTTTTGATTCAAGAGCAACCTTGAGCACTCTTTTTATTACTTGATACGAATTTTCCGCTATTCTTCATCCGTTAATTTCTTTAAGGAAAAAATTGGATCAAAGCCAATATGGCTTAAAATGATTGAACTGATTTTCAACTAATTCCGGTGTTTGTTCCACTGATCAGAAACATTTCAACATGGTCTAAATGATGATTTGTTTGATTCATATTTTTATTGAACTTGGGAAGCTCAAAGCGGCTATATATTCTAGTTTGGTTGTGAATAAGATTTGCTCCCTAAATTGTCTTCTGAAGTTCGGCATTGTATTTAGCTAAAGTTCTTGTTTTGTTCTCCAGCCGACATTCATCTTTGACGCAACGAGTGAAATCGTGAATTTTTTGGCAAAGAATGCCAATTATTCTTCACTCCATCATTCTTGTTATTCTGAAGTTCTTGAAGTCTTTGGAAGCCATCAAATTTTAAAAACTCGATTTGTTATGCTAATTATTCACCACCGCTAATGTTCTGATTGAACTTTCCCAACAAAAAACAATAAAGTCTGAAATTTTCGGTTTTGGGAACAATTGAATTCGAACACTATCTTGCATTTCAAGAGAATGCACCAACAAAATTCAGTTGCCCAAATGTTACTTGAATTCCGATGAATGTTAGTGGTAACCATCCAACCCAATAGTCGACGAATTCTCTGCGAGTAGTGCCATTACATTGATAAACGTATTGTTGTTGGCAGTTTTTCATTCGAATCTCAAAATCATGACACTTGAACGTCGTAAATTAAGACGTTCAATACCGATATTGAATGATCTTGATAGTTATTTGTATCAAGATATAAAACGTGTATTCGTGTTTGGACGACAAAGTGATTGTGCCTTTTTGATCACCAAAAAGGATCGTGTTTATGCATACGGAAAAAACAATTGTGGATGTCTTGGATTGGCCACCGATGAACCGGTTCCAGAACCTCAACAAGTGATCGCATTGAATGGCCGAAAAATCATCGAATTCTCCGCTGGACGTGATCATGTTTTAGCACTGACCAAAAATGGTCAAGTATTTGCATGCGGCAGCAACGAATATGGCCAATTGGCTTTGGAATCGTCCACTAATGTACCACTGTTGATTAAATCACTTGAAAAAGATCGTATCACGGCGATCGCGTGCGGTGCTTTCCATTCATTAGTTTTGACAAGCCGAGGATTGATTATAGGCTGGGGCTACAATTTCTGGGGACAATTGGGCGTTGGTCACAATAAAAACCAACATCAGCCAATTTTATTGTACTCGTTGCGCAAAGAGAATTTCATTGAAATTGCCTGTGGCCAACATCATTCGGTCGCATTGTCACGAAAAGGAGACCTATTCACTTGGGGCCATAATGCATTCGGACAATTGGGCGTTGGTGAACAAGTCAATTTCAAAAACATTCCCACCAAAGCAATCAATGGGCAAGATTTTCCGATAAAACAAGTAACCTGTGGCCAAAATCATGTTCTGGCTATCAGCTTGGATGGTAAACTTTTGGGCTTTGGCTCCAATTATTATGGTCAATTGGGCACCGGATCCAGACGCAATGAGCTAGCACCAGTTCATATTTGTCCTGATGAAAAAATCAAAGAGATTTTATCCTCTCCATTTAGCAATACATCATTGGCCAGAACCAAAAAGAAACGAAATTCCTTAGTGTTCGGAAAATGTGGTGATCATTGGCTATTGACACCCATAGATACAAAAATATCCGATGAGGATGAGCAAGACAAATTTCGGGCAAATGAAAAACTTGAAAAGAAAACCAATTGTCATGAAGTTTTTGCCAACATAAATCAGTCGACTGCCCATACAACCAAAGTGGTTAAAAGTAAAACCAATCTCTTCTGGGAAGCTTTATATTTGATGAAGAACAAACTTAAAAAAACACGAAGATAACTTCCAGGATTTTTTTTATTCGACAAAACAAAAGCAAGACAAATTTATTTAATTTTGATTAATCGATAAATTCGTGAATTTTTTTTTAATTTGTCGTACTTTTTCAAGATTAAAAATTTGAAAAAAAATCCATGGCTGACATTCTATTCTAAAAATTCAAAATTCTGAAATGTTCCATTCAGTAAGGTTTCGTT
>JAOZJS010000025.1:0-172343 GCA_025882695.1 Amerodectes protonotaria | reverse complement strand
TACATATGTTTATAATTATTAATTTTTCGTTACCCAAATTTTTTTGAATTCAAAAAAAAAATTTGGCCCATACAGGGTTAAATTGATTTACTCGAAAAAATTTTTCCAAGATGATTCATTCATCCCAACCGAAGATTTCGTCCGGATACGGACGCAGACTTTGATCTTTTGAGGATCAAAGTCACAAGTGTCCAACCCCTTGGCTCAGTACGGTTTTTTGGCGCAGGCTCTAAACTTAGCTAAACCCCTTTTAGAGTATCACCATGCACACTGTCACTTAACCAATCACTCCAAACACCGCCCATCCAGCATTTCAGCTAAACAGGAGACAAAGCTATATTTCTCTCTTTGATTGGTCCAGTAATAATTTGACCAAATGACGAGACACGCTATTAATAGAAGGGAAAGCGATCAGCTTTAACCAGTACTAGTCTGTGCATGTTTGACGCCTATAACAACCGTTTTCCCCACTGATTGGTTCATTGTGATGATTTGACCTGATGACTAGACACACTATAAACACTATAAACAGGAGACGAAGCTGTATTCCTCTCTCTGATTGGTTCAATGTGATGATTTAGCCTGATGACGATGATCCCACCCTAGGACCAGAAGAAGAGCAAAAAGAACAAGGAGAAGGAGGAGTCCACGTTCTCAATCATAATAGCTTTTCGAGCTAACTCTCTCTGTTCAATTTTGGTTGAAATTTTTAAATTATTTAAGCGCAACAAATGTTAATTTAAATTGTTGCTTTGTAGCGGTTGCTTTTAATTTTTTTGTTCGGCTTAGAAGGCCAAAAAAGGTTGAACAACTCGGTTTTAGGTGGTGTGATTTTGGGAATTTTTTCTGGAAAAAAAATGTCATCGAATACGATCAATACGATCCTTTTTTTTCTGGTCGATGTCTTGGTTTGTTCAGATCAAAATCCAAAAGCTATTATTGACGTAATAGCAAATAGAAGTGTCGGTTGTTGTCGTTGTTGTTGTTTTTGATTTCTTTGCGTTGCAAATTTCGGCTTCGATGGCCTGGTTTCGCGATGGTCTCGTAACGTTTTGAGCGGATCTTGGACACTTTTCATGTTTCTGATTCAATCTTCTTATTGATTTTCTGGTCGTGTGCTGGTATGATTCGATTTTGATCGTCAGCAATGATGCAATGATGATACAATATATTAGCCCAGATAAATTTGACCGAAACCTCCAGAACAAGAGCCAAATTGTTTGATACTTGTGGTTACTGTTTCCAATGGAAATCTTCCCAATCAAATAAGCCCGATCAATCAGAAACACAAAGTATCTTCCTTTTTCTAATTGATTATTGATTTTCCAGCACGCGAACTGTTGGTTTGATAAAATACCCAAAATCTCCGGGATGGCATGTTTGTGAAATCGGATATTTCTTTCCGAAAAAAATAGGAATATTTTTCATTTCGGGATCCACGTGATGACGATGGTTGCTGTGGTTTTAATTTTTCGCGCCCTTTTTTCCTCTCTTCAAAATCAATTATCACCAATTAACTGCGGTTGCACGTAATTCGAATGGTGTTCGTTTGAAAAATATGTATAAAAGCAGCCTGATGCTCCGAAAAAACGTCTTTCCAGGGGTTTTCTTTGGACGAAAACGTTTTTTCATTTCGGCCTTTTGAGGCTTGCAGGACTGACTGTGTGAATGATTCTTCTCAAATGTGTTAATCCGACAAATCCGTGATCCACGATTTTAATAATTTAACACTTCAGACTACCGTGGTCGCTTTCGACATCGACCAAGCAGCCTCTGGCGCTCACCTCTTTTTTCTTTCCTGCCTTCCTTTTTTTTCGAAGAATAGATGTGATTTTTTTTCTCCTAGACAACCTTTTTTTTCGGCGCCGGTTCTGTCGGCTCCCGATGATGAACAAAATTCCTGACTGCGCGCAAATCCATCGTCTGTGCCTATCTTTCGAAAAAACCTTCTTTTTTGTGTGTGCTGGTGTGTGTATGTGTGATGGTTAAAGCATTTTTTCCTGCTCTTTTTTGCTTGGCCCCCTTCATCTCCATGATGATGATGATCACCACCCCGAAATAGTCCGATTTGTATGGGCCAATGTTGCCAACGTTTCTGGTGATGATGATGTTGATGAAGTACACTGCAGACGATATACAATTTAATACAATTTTTTTCGATTCGCTTCTTCAAACCATCATCCATTATATTCGGCTTGTTGTTTGCTTCAAAGTTTTTTTTTTGGTAGACTGGTTCGATTCCCTTGCTTTTAGAAACTTCAATTTTTATGTCGCTCCCTGTGCCTGATCTTCTTCGTTCAAGCCTTTGCTTCTGTCTGACTACTGGTTCAATGTAAGTGTATCTTTTTTTTTCTTCTTCTTCTTCTTGTAGTTTCTTCATATTTCGGTCGTTCGGGATTTCAATCATTTTCGGGCGCCTGGTTCTTCGCCTTCTCTTCTTGTCTTGTTGCTGAATGGATTTTGTTGTTTTTGTTGCGCCCATTCAAGATATATAATATGATTCTTAAACCAATGTTGTTGTATTATATAGAATGGTGAATGGTTGATGTAAGCATTTGCGTTTGCTTCATCTTGGTCTCTGTTGCTTCAATTTCTCTATCTTTTGGTTCAGGATAGGATATATAACTGAAATATCAAGCTGTACAGTTCATTATGCAAACGAAATAAAAGTAGTGTGTGCGAATTTAACCATCCTGTCAGCCATCAGTTCTCCTTCTTCTTCTCCTTCATCTTCTTCTTCTCCTTCTCCTTCTTCCTCTTAATCTTATTCTTCTTTGTCGTCTTGAGATCGTTTTCGGCAGCCAAGTAGAAGCAGGTATAAATGTTCTGAACGTATCCAGAACCACGTGTGTTTTTACAGTTTTAGGCCAGAAAAGCGATAGTTTTCGGCAGTGTTAACCATCTTCGTTTGCTTCAAAACCATTCATTCATTCATTTCCACAATCCGACCATCTTTACGTCGAAATTGTCTTTATTGAAATCTAGTATTTGGTAGTTCAAAGAACCCATTTCCAGTGAATTTCCTGTCTCAACCGGCCACAATGTTCAGAACAATAATGACTATATCCGGCATTCTTATTCTTCATCAAAATCCTTATTATTATTATAATCTTAATAATAATAAAATCAGTTATATTCCTAGTATTTGTGATAAAAAAAATCAGATCGTTTTACGGCAAATCTCGAGGTTTGATCATTCTTAGTAGTGGCTGCCGGCATCGTCGGTGATTGGCGATACTTGGCTGATTTTTTTGTCGCTAAACTTAAAAAACAAGTAAGTTTTCCCCATTCAAAATGTATCCATTTTTTGATCATGTTTCTATGGTAGCAACAGACAGTGATATTGTTTCTCTCTTAGAAATTTACCGCAGAAAGAAACCTTCAAAGTTAAAAATTCTGTTTTCTTTTTTTGGTTGACTGCTAAAAATTTCCTTGACCTTAATAGCTGTAAAGGTTTGTTTCGAGCACAAAAAAAAATTTCCTCTAATTTTTGTTCCTCGAAACAAATCCTTATTCAGCACAAGGATTATTTAACCTTATTCCAATATTTTGATTCAAAGCAGAGAGAGATCCACTGATACGAAAACGGTGCTTGCGTATAGGATTCTGAACCGGCTTCATGCATGTTTGTTCAAGCCTAACCGAAGTTGATTGATAGAGTATAGGTTTTCCGAGGAAAAATCGTCCCTATCGATTTATTGATTGATTTCTGGATGTGACATCAAATGCTTCTTTTTTTCTTGTTTCGTCACATTGATAATTGAATAGAAATGTTTAAATGATGATGAAACCATGTGACGATGATATTTTTGGTATCGCTTCCGTGGTCATACATTGATCAGAACTGTTTAGCCTAATTTTTTTTATGTTTTCGATAAATTTGTGTAGTATGGAAAAATCAATCAAAACGCCAGCATAGTGATTGATTAATTGATTGTAGGGACTATATGCTATGAAGAGTGTTATTGGAACACCTAAAACAGAAAATTTTTAGTTTGTCGCAATGAAGATGTGCGTTGTTGCATGCCGGCACCGCATGTACCAATCACCGTGTTCAGATGTCATTAAAATAAATATCATCAATTACAATGTGTTATAATATTTCCAAAAAGAAAATAATGACGTAAAAATCATGTTCTCGTTTGAAGATAAATCTGTTCAAATACCATACCCTTTTCTCCTGCAAAAATTGCGATGACCTTGCTGATTGATGATTTAATTATTTATTTGATTCAAATCAAAGCAAAATGTTGTAATAATTAAATCAAAGAATCCGAATCGTACGAATATGTACTGTACTTTTGATTTATGATGGATTACATCCTTGATTCGGTACAAGAAACACCACTTGGTCGGGCTCTTTTTCTAGTTCTGAGAAAAGGAATTTAAAGGAATCGAGAATGAAGAGACCAGAGAATGATTAGTCCATGACAGAGTCTAATCAATTCATGGTGTCATTCCGATTCTCGTTGACTATGTGATCACCTGCACAATTGCTGGTTTACGTTGATCAATCGGCTGTTGGTACTGAATGTTTCTTTTTTCTGCTTACTTCAACTAATAATATTTGCAATGCATCGCGATGCATAAAACACAATCATAACTATTTGAATGAGATTGACCGATTAGGAATTTGCCAAGGTTTACTTGGAAGTTGAAATGGTGAAAGAGAAAATTCCTTCTGTAACAAGGAAATCGATTTGGATTAACCAATCAATCAATCGATCAATCAATCAATGTTTTTGCCGCTAAATAAAAATCATCTCACCACCATCGCTATCAGAATAGACTATGTTCGGAGAAAAGGCCTTTTATCATTTCATTTTACCATTATTTTGCTTTCTATTTTGATAATTTTGTACCGAATGGGAAATAAATAAGTGCGGGGATATTTTTAGCGTTTGTTTTAGCGGGATGAAAACCCTTACAACTGTAAATAAACGATCGAATAAAAATGATCATCCGAGCATTTATTACAAACGGAATCAGGTTGCACCATGGTGCTCTCCTGACAACGATGGTAAATTATTGTTGTTCTTTGCACCCTTTAAGACAAATCCACTGCTTCTGCTAATGATCAAATCTAAATCATTGCAGTGATTTTCATCAAGTTATCCAGGGAACGGATTGTTAGCTTAAGCAAATATGCAAAGTTATCTTAATTGGAAAAAAAGTTCAATTTGAATTGTGATTATTTCCCAACATACAACATCTATCGGTATAACCATGGTTATTTGGTTGAGGTAATGATATTAGCAACATTATCATTGTGCGGTTGTTTTCCAAGGAAAATTAATGTCTCTGCACTGCACCCATTTTATTTTGCTTGCCTTCAAAATAACTTTTTTTCAAGGAGCTTCGATCCGTTGGCACCGGATCAATTTTTTTCCTATTTTTAAACCGGAAAGCTGATACGCACCCATTCGCTCCAATAGACGAACACTGACGACAATGATGACGAAAAATTTGCCTGTTCTCTTAGATTGTAGACAAGATTTTTTTTTAATTCTGACGAAGAATTAATTTCTTCATCAGAATAATAACAAAATGAGAACAAAAAACCAGGTTCAATGTGATTTCAAGGGTCAGAGTTTCCGAAATTTCGATTTTTGAGCGCGCCACAAGAAATTCAAATTTCGGTGCTGTCCATAAACAACATGATTGAAATTATTTTAAATTTTTAGGCGGCAAATTTTTGGATTTTTTCCATTTTTCCGCTTTTTATCTCATCTACAACTTCAAAAATGTTATTTCAATTTTCTTATCGATTTTCTATCATCAAACTTATCCTCAATGATAATTTTTTGGGCATCACTACTGCAAATCCGCATTTTTGATCCGAAAAAAAATTCCTATCGATGTATTAAAATAAAAAGGCTACATTTTATCGCAGTGAACAACACTTCTAAAATAATATCCATTAGATACTTGTAGCAAAATTTTGTTGATTTCTTATGATTTTCTCTAAGAAACAAAAGTCTAGACAGACCCACCTGTTGATTGGCAAATTAGCACGCTACACCCTAAAATGTAAAAGAGGTGCTTGGCTACAGGGTGGTTTGTTTGTCTCAAACAAAAACGGCAGATATAAATTGTGCTAGATTAATTTACAATGAAGAATCTGTAACTCATTAGTCTATATTTTTTTTCTCAATTTCATTTCTTTAAATCACCTTAATTATTATTAAGTTAGTTTCAGGTTACTTTTGAATGACGCAAAAAGGATTATTAATTATTATTGTTGTTATTAAATTTGCCGGTATTTATTTTTTTTCATGTATCTTTTTGTATGGCCTATGGGTCTTGTAAAACAATTCAAAAATAAAGCGTTTGATTTATGGCTGTCATGGATGTAAGCTATACAGTTGATGCTGACTAGCATCACGCAAGGGCAACCTGATCTAAACCAGTTTCAACCAATAAAAGTTCCAAAAAAACAATTAATTAATTAGGTTTTGATATGCTGCAAGAAAGGGGAGATTGTAAATGAAAAAAAAAATCAAATCAGTATGATTTATAATAAAAAAAACCTCATCATCGTTCAAGCGTTTACGATTGCATTTGCATTTTATATCATCATAATCGTGGTGTAAATATAAATATAAATTGTAATCTTTTATGTTTTATTTATTCAACACCAGAACCGATTTTAGATCTGAACCGGAAAAGACATCCACAACTTAGTGCCAGTGTGCGTTTGTGCGTTTGTTGAAATTCTTCGAAATCGATCGATGTTTTCCGCTTACTAATCGGTTAGCGCCCTTGCAAATTCGGATTTTTGTTCGAAACTAGAAGTTTAAATAGTCAATCAAAATAATTTTCTTTGAACGAAATTGTGAAAATCGCCATTTCATCATCTTATTTTGTTTGGAACATAAAAATCACGATCTGGATGTTCATCGATCACGAATTCCTTCGCCAAAAAAAAAATGAATAATAATCAACCAAGAAGAACTAAATCATTTCAATCATTGACCGTTACCAAAATCCAAAAATCAACCACAATTCCATTGATGAAAAAATTTTCTTGATTATTGTAATTGATTGAAACTTAAATTCTCTGCAAAACTACAGACAAAAATCCTTACCACCTTTGATATATCCGTACCTATCTGCTATTCTTTCACCCTCTTTACTTTTGTCATCAACCCTCGCCCCAACCACCAAGACATTCCAACGCAGCTATAATTTATTCGTCACATCTCTACACGCCCACCAAATTTTTTCCCTTCATCAATACACTTAGAGGACAAAAAACAAGAAGAAGATCTCTCCATCGAAAAATCAATTTGTTTGTATATTGAATTTGTGATAGAAAAACCAAAACCAATTTTATTTTATCAATTTTTCGACTGCTTGCAACACTCTCTCTCATGCACACAGACACACACACCATTTCACAGAATATTTTTTTTTGCTTTCATAATCGAATCGAAGCAAAATTCAAATCGCAAATTTCCAAAATCCAATCAACCGCAAAGCCACGTTCAATCAACCCTGAAATCTGAATGTTATATTCAATCATGATTTTTTTTGCCTGTGAATATCACACACGTGTTATCGCTGCACATTGACATACACACCAGACGTAATCAACAACGAAAGACAACGATTTAGGTAGACTACATCAAAGCTAGACAGGTAGATTACACAAAAACTGTCAACCTTTTGTTACCAAACAAAATTATTGCCATTTTTCTGCAATTCAATGATTTATATTTAGGTTTTTAATTTTTATTATATTATTTTTTTTTCTGTGTTTTGTGATTCTCTTTAATTATCATTATCATTATTGTGGTTGAAATTGTTTTTCGCTGTGCTATCAGTCATTCAATTTGTGCCCCACAACTTCCGTGAATTGAATCGTTGTTTTTGTTTGAAAACCAAAAATCCCTCAAGAAATTATCAATCAAGATGTACGTATCAATGGCCGATATTTATTCATCAATTTCCGCCACATCGCCCCCTATGGTGGATCAACATTCTTGTTTATGGATATTGATTGTGGCCTTTATTTTGGCATTTTTCCTGGCCTTCGGTATCGGAGCCAATGATGTGGCCAATTCGTTTGGTACTTCGGTTGGATCCAAAGTGTTAACACAACGTCAAGCATGTATTCTGGCAACGATCTTCGAGATTAGCGGCGCTACACTTCTAGGTAAGTTTCAAAACTTTGTCGACCAGAATGCTGACCATATTTTAAATCTTAGGATATAAAGTATCGTCGACCATACGAACCGGAATGATTGATGTGGAAATGTATGATGATACTAAATTATTGATGCTGGGCTATTTAGCCGCATTGTTCGGTTCGGCATTATGGAATCTGGTGGCCACGTTGTTTGGTCTGCCTGTTTCCGGTACGCATAGTATAGTAGGATCCATGATTGGATTTTCGATCGTTGCTAAAGGTTTCGGTTCAGTCAAATGGGGTGGGTTGGGAAAAATTGGTAAGTTAAAAACAATGCTAAAATTGTTGCGTTTTTGACTCTCGGTTTTTTCTGGTCTGAAATTTTCCAAAGTGCTTTCGTGGTTCGCCAGTCCAATCTTGTCCGGTATTGTTTCGCTAAGTTTATATTTATTTATTCGAAAGTATATCATCAATCAGGTAATTTGAATTGTTGGTTCCAATCCAAAAGCTAATTTTTTCCCTCTCGATTTCAAAGACGGATCCATTGAAAAATGGTCTTCGATTACTGCCTGTGTTTTATGGTTTCACCATATTCATCAACATATTCTCTATCGTCCAAGGTGGCCCCCTCTGTGAGTTGTTTTGGAAATTTTCTAATCGTGCCATTAATAATAATTTGTATCCGAAAATCTTTTTGGAATAGTCTTGCAATACATAACCTGGTGGATAGCATTGATCATCGCTATTGTGGTCGGTACCACTGTTGGCCTCTTGGTACGCATTTGGATCGTACCACATTTACGAGAAAAAATCTTGGAGATCAAAAACAATTTAACACAATCGGCTATTCAATTGAAGAATCAACATATGGATCATTATCATCATCATCATCATCAAACTAATAAAAATATCAATCTGCAACATTCGATCAGTGCGCCTAACAAAGACGATCCGGTTTCGATATTGAGCGTTACCAATTTGCCCACGGGAGAGTTTGTCGCTGATGGATCCAACGCTGTGACCAACGCCTCTGATTCACCGTCAGTTGATTGCGTTTCCAATAATATGAATATTATCAATGCTAATAATAACATCAATAATAATGATGATGGCTCAACAAATCAGATGAAGGATGTGGAAAAACAAGAAAAAGAAATCGATGTGGATGATGATAAGCCGGAAGTGGCGAAAATATTCACATTTCTTCATATATTGACTGCTTGTTTCAGTTCATTCGCTCATGGTTCCAATGATACTAGGTAATACCAGCCTATCATATGGGTTTATTTATTTTCTTGAATCCTCACAATTTTCCCCTCCATAGCAATGCTATTGGTCCACTGGTTGCTGTGGTGATGTTGTACAGAGATGGCTTCCAATCCGATGACACTCCACCGTATCTATTGTTTTTTGGCGGTGTGGGAATGTCCGTTGGTCTTTGGATTTGGGGCAGACGCGTCATACAAACAATGGGCACTAGATTGACCAAAATCACTCCTAGCACTGGATTCACAGCGGAAATCGGCGCAGCCACTACAGTATTGTTGGCATCTAAAGCCGGCATACCAGTTTCCACCACACATTGTCAAGTTGGTTCAGTGGTGTTTGTTGGTAAAGCAATGAAAACACAAAAAGGTGTCAACTGGAAATTGTTCGTCAATATCGCCCTTTCTTGGGGCCTAACAGTACCAGCTAGTGCATTGTTCAGTGCATTAGCAATGTGGGTGTTAAAGTTCACATTATAATACAAAACCGTCCACCATAATCGTCGTCATAAACCCGTTCAACTTTCATCCAAAAAAATGCCTTTAAACAATCGACAAAGTCCATTAAATAAGACGAAATTTTAAAATTATTAATGTTATTGTTATCATATTTTGAGAATTATAAATTATCAATAATTTTTCTTCAATTGAATATTTTTTGCATTTTTTTTACACATTCAGACACACTCGCTCATCGGTATACAATGAATCGCTTGTCTTTTTTTCCTGAACTTTTTACATTTTTTTTGTATTGAAGAATCTATCGATTATCGATTAATCAACTAATTATCCAAAAAAATTAAATTATTGTAAGATGAAAAATCAAACATGAAGAAGTTCAAAACGAAGAAAAAAATTCTGTGATATTTTTTTTTGATGTTTTTCCTGATTGTTTCCTTTGTTTTGTTTTTTTCCGTGTTATAATTTATGATGGACGATTATTTTTTGTTGTGGTTGTTTTGTTTTTTCGTTTTTCCCGAAAAAGAAAATTAAATTACACTAAATCGCCCCAAAATGCCGCCGAAAAATTAAAAAATAAATTTTCGATCGATAATAATCGATGTTTTCGTCTCTCACTCCATTATCACGTGACAGAAAATATGCCAACGAGATGGCGCTGAGGTAATCATTTTTATTTGGCTGAGTGTATGTGGCGCGGATCGTGAACGCACAACGACAACAACAGCATTTTTTTCTTCATTGAATCCCCAATCACCACAAATCTGTTGACTGTTGGTAAGTCTGCATGTATGTGGTTAAGTGTCTTGTAAATACAACTTGCACCGTAAATTAGCGCAACGGTTTTTTCCAGTTTTTCTTAAATACATTCTAATTGCGTCTGAATCCATCATCGATCCCCCGTAATACTAGAACAACAACATTTCTTGTTTTTTCTTTGTTTTGTTTAATACTGCATCATCGTTGTTAAATCGTACATTCCAATACAGGTATTTATTTAAACATTTTTTTTTAATTTGAACATCAACAATATCCAGATTGGCTTGTTTCTCTTTCTCTTTTTCCAACTTAGCAATTTTATTTTCTATCCTGTTCCACGATCATCGTCATTTGATTATTGTTAATTTTTTTGGGGAAAACAATTTACAGCCTTCTGAAATTGCATTTTTCCCTCCCCTTTTCTCTTCCCGTGTTTGTGTGTGTTGTCTTCATTTATCCTCATATTTATTTGTTTTCAAAGAGCTTTAAACATTTGGGAACAAAGCTCGCTCAATCATTTGTTGTTGAATTCTTCTTCAAAAACCTTCCAGATTATGCACAAACTTAATTCTCATCATTCCAGGCGTAATTATAACATTTACAACATAAGAAATCAGGTATGTAGGGAGCTTAATTATCTTTGAAAAGAATCCAGCATATTAATTGGTGAATTTTTTTCGAAAAAATTGTAGCCTGATGTGATCAAAGCCATCATCAAGAATGATACGGAAAGTGTCCGAAGAATTCTGTCGATCTCAAATGATTGGGTAGTTACCGATCAAAATCGACGCACTCCATTGCACTTGGCTGCTTCTTTGGGTCGTGCAGAGATTCTTCGAACACTGGTCGATTCGGAGTGTTATACAGTGAATTGCCGTGATAACGCTCTGGTCACTCCGTTACATCGAGCTTGTCGTAATAATCATGTGGATTGTGTTCGTTTATTAGTGGATTCCAATGCCGACGTGAATGCTCGCACTCGTAATCATTTAACACCATTACATATTTGCGCCAGCGTCGGTGCATACGAATGTGCTCAAATTCTGATTGAACATGTTGCCAATATTGACATAACCGATTCTTGCGGTGCAACCGCAATTCATCATGCTGTTTATAATTCTCAATTAAACATATTGCAATTGTTATTGCGAAACGGTGCCAAAGCTGATGTCCAAGATAAGTATGGACAACGTCCAATCCACTATGCGGCCATAATACATGATCCGACCATCCTGAGGACTTTGGTGGAAGAGGCCAAAGTTGATGTAAATGTACGCAATAAATACCTGTTAACACCGTTGCATCTATCTGTTGCGTATGAAAACTTGAACACGTTCACCGAGCTTTTATCGTTTAATGCCAATTTAGAAGCACAAGATATTCATGGTAATAATGTGGCACATTGGGCTGCTTACATAAGCTATATGCCTATATTTGATATTGTTGTGGACAAAATGAAGACAAAACTGATCACACCAAATCTGAACGGAATGACTCCATTGCATTTTGCTTGCTCATCAAGTTTATCATCATCATGGGATGTTATTCTTGAATTGCTTCAACATTATGGCCCACAAAGTTGGAATGTGGTGGACAAACAGAAACGCACACCATTACATTTTGCTGCCATCAATGGCATAGATCAGGTGGCATTGTTGTTGATATCACGCGGTAGCAATTGTAATGCATGTGATTGTGATCTGGAGACACCGTTGCACAAAGCTGTACAAAATGTTCACCGTAATGTGATCGATTTTTTGATCGAATGTAAAGCCAATGTTAATCTTCCCAACAAGGATGGTTTCACTCCTTTGCATATGGCCGCCATGGCCAATAACGCACAATTATGCAAAGTGCTGGTGGATGCCGGTGCTGATCCACTACAGTGGGATAGTTGCGGACGAACCGCACATTACATGGCGGTTTTCAAAGGAAGTTTAGAATGTTTTTACGAGATCATGTCGTCGCCAACATATTTGGAATTGGTCCAGCAACCAACCACCGATTCTGATAATAGTAAACCATTGATAATGTATCCGGAGATTGATGGATTCAAACGTTCATTATTACATTATGCTGCAGCCAGTAAATGTACTGAAGAATTTTTACAAATATTGTTACAAAACGAAAACCTTAAAAGACTGGAATCATTGGATCGAAGAGTGGTTCAGGCATTGAAAATGGCCTTTGCACGTTTCGATCTGAACCAACAAGATATTTATGGTAGGACGCCATTGCATTATCTTTGTAGGCGTACCAATGAAATTGAGATGGATATCACATCGATGGTACGATTGTTTGTAGAATGTGGCGCAGATTATTCATTGGTGGACAACGAGAATAAATATCCATTTCATTATGCTGTTTCCAATGGTTACACATCGGCTCTACGTCATTTGATAAATCCACAATGGTTCCAAAGCACCAATACGTATAGGAAAATGTTCCATTCGGTTAGCTGTCCGCTCAAAATAGCCGCCTATTATGGTCATTGTTCGGTGTTGAATGAATTACTGAATTATGGTTTCAGTGATTATGAAGGTGCCTTGGAAATCGCCATCAAACGCTTAAATTGGACATGTGCTCATCGTTTGATCAGTATGGTCAGAAGAAAGGATTTGCTCTTGAAATTGGCCTATTTCACCGCTTTACATGGCAAATCTGAAGGTTTGCGCTTATTTCTAGATTTGCCAATGTCCAACCTAGAACAATTGTTGTTTGCCGCTGCCTTGGCCAAAGATGGAACACAATGTGTCGAGCTTTTATTGGTGAAAGGTGTTAATGTTCATTGTAAAAATCGTAAAGGTAGAAACGCATTGTTTTTTGCCGTTTTGGGCGGCAACCATTCCACTGTACAACTTTTGCTACAATCCGGTATCAGATTCATCAACGATCATCAAGATCGAAATGTTTTCCATATTGTTGCAAATAATGGAGATTTGGAAACGTTCGCATTGTTGTGCAATATTGCCAAATCTTGTGGTTATTATCCTTTTTTGTGTCAGTGTTTGTTGTCCAAAGATAAGGAAGGTTTTTGCCCGATGGAGATTGCCTGTGTGAAGAAGCACCAGAATATTCTTGAATATTACATCAACAATATAAATCGTGGATTCTCTCAAAGATTAATGTTGTTCGCTGGTTTGACTGGAAATTTGCCTTTTGTTGAATATGTTCTCAAAAAGAATGGCTTCAATTTTATCCGTTCTCGTGGTCGGCATTCAAGGTAGGAGATTAGTGATGATTTATCATTTTTATTAATTTTCCAATTTTCTCGTTTGGCGTAGGACATTGATGCATTATTGTTGCATGTCCAAAATGAACCAAGATGATAGGACGATGATTAAATCATTGTTAGAATGGAATTTCGATGTGAATCAACCAGACGATCATGGTCTAACACCGTTGATGTGTGCGGCTCTGGCAGGAAATGCAAACACTCTTAAATATCTGTTTAAACACTGTGCAGTAAATCCGATGATGTTGGACAATGATGGGAACACTTTACTGCATTTGGCTTGTATATCTGGATCAACGCCCACCGCTATGGCGGTTATAAAATATGCCAAAAATCATGAAACAAACATGCTGGAACAATTATTATTAACCTTGAACCATTCCAAACAGACTTGTGTTCATTTGGCTGCTAAAATGTCTATGGCAAAAGTTTTACAAGAGCTTCTTCACTATGGACCATCGTTGGTGACCGAAGAAGATGTGTTTGGTTATACGCCTAGCTTATATTGTACCGGCAATAAATTGGCAGCGTATTGTTTGGTGATTATCGAATCCTACATGGATGTACCGGATGATAGGAATTTTGATAAAACCGAAGACAGCGACCAGAACACCGATCAAACATCGATCGTTGATGATCCACCGCCACAAATCAATCACCATTCTTTTGAAGATAATCAAATTGATGGAAATGACAATTCGAATTACAGTAATAATGATGATAAAAACGATAGTAATTTAGAATCCGATAACATGGTCGCCAATAAACCGATGGTAAATGGTAGATTATCATTACCATCAGCATTATATTCTGAGGACAATTTTGAGCAAAGGAAACGTCGTATGTCTTCAATAGTCTGTGATAAAATTTCAAGACTTTCATTCAAATTACAAAATCAAGTTTCTCCTTGTCCTAATCAAGAAATGAATAAATTATGTAATGATTTTGATTCCATCATGATCGATTATCTTGATTCCGATCTGTATTGAAGATTGATGAAAGTCTTTGCCTTTTTGATTGTCTATGATCAAAACCAATGTTGTGACCAATAATTATTATCAACCATTATCATTATTGAATGTTATATTACTAGTCTGTGGCTTTTTTTAATAATTGAATTAATCTATTTTTTCACCGCACAAATTGCTTCGTTTTTTTTTAAAAAAAATGTTTCGGTGAAAGAAAATCAATCGCCATTTTTTAATATTTAACAAAAAATAATCCTAGTCTTTTGCCATAATGATGCGTAATGCCTTGATCTATATTTTTCTATGATTGATTATTTCTTTTTTAACCGAATAAATTTGAACATTTTTGGTAAGAAAATGGTGACAATTTTGAATTTTGATAATTTTGGGAAACTATTTCAACCTTGACTAAACTTTGGGAAACTTTTCCATGTGGGTCAGCTGCTTGCCACCACACGCTCGCTAAGTTGGCTGCGATATCTTAGTTTTGGTGCTTATGGCAAGGCAAGAATCAAATTAGTTCGGATCAAGAGAATTTACCGATTTAAATCAGAGTTTTGTTATCTGAAGATAATCTCATGATGAGTAGCCATAATATTGTAGAACAGCAGCCTGCCCAGCTTCAGCCAACAATGCAGCAGCAACTAAAACGACCAAGATCGTTTGGAAATGTGATTGATATTAATTGTGATCAACATTTACCAACAAAATCAAGTGATTTTTCCAAGAGTGATCTGATGGCTCAAAAAAGTCTGGCGGCAAGACTCAACAATCATCAGAAAAATGATCATGCCAAGGATAAAGATAATGAAAATGTCATCAATTCGGAAAAATTGAGAAAGAAATGTGCCAGAAATGTTTCAAAAAAATGCTCCGATAAAATTGATCAGAAAATTCAACAAAAAACCAAAACACGATCGACCTTGAATAATGCAAATAATATAAAAATTTTGAAATGGATCACCAAACCGAAATTGGATGACAACGATGATTATGAATATCATATTCTAAAATTGAAAACCACCTTTGATTCATTTATAGCTATTGAAGAGGACAATCTGCGCTTGGAAAATGAAATAAAATCATTGCGTAAAGAAAATGAACATCTTGAAACATTGAAAGAAGAATATGATCGGATCTACCAAGAATTAATGTCTGATTAGAATATCAAATTATCCAAATTCTTCACTCATTAAAAAAAAATCTCATTTTTGATAAACTAAAAATATTTATAATTGGCCAATTTTTCTGTATGATTCATTTATCAGTTGATAAAAAAAATTTTTCCCAAACATAATTGAAACATATTTGTGGCTAATTGTGGAACAAAACGAATCCTGAAATGAACAATAACCCTTTGTCGGCCCGATTTTGGCCTTTTCCCAGCAGCGTATAAATTACTCGAATTTGGTCGTACTCTGGTCACGTGACTTTTTCAAAATTTTAAATCGATTCTACCGATACCTTCAAGGGTGAGAGAAACTGGCTCAAAGCCCATTTGTTGTGGTCCAGTTCAAGCACAGCCTAAGAGCTAGATTGGTGTACAGCTTTTCCTGCTTGATAGCTTGACTGTCTTCCCATGACGAGCAACAACTTCATTCTCACTTTAAACCTGTGGTAACCAATCAAATACTCAAAGGTTTGTTGGCTTTAATAGCGAAGTTTGCTGGGCACACTGGTTTCCCTCAATTTTTTGCTCGGTTTTTCAAAATTTAAAGTCCTGTTATCTCCTTTGCCTCGCCCATCTTTCTATCGCAGCAAAAAAAATGGGCAAGAATAAACGCAAAGCAATAAAAGACGAATATTTAAGTGATGAAAATGATATTAATGATGAAAAAATTAAAAAGAAAAAAAAACACAAGCTCGAACCCATCGATGATGGCAATAGTAATGCAAATGAAATTGATAATAATGTTGAAAATTCACCGATTTCTCCGGATAATGAAAACGTTGATGTAAACAACTCTGATTTGATTCTTGGTAATTGATGCTTAAATTTTTGAACAAATTTTAACCATATTATGATCTTTTTTTGCAGAGGAAGATATCGAAACCAAGTGGACTCAAGCTGATCTGCAAACATTATTAACGAACATTGATCAGTGTTTGCCAAAAAATGATTTAGGAAAATATTCAACCACGTTGGAAAAAGGTATTGATTGGGAAGAGGTCAAATTCGATGATCATGATGCCCAAGAATGTAAACAGTGTGCTTTAAGAATTGTTAAGAAAGTAAGTGATCCTCATTTGTGGTTAATTTAAATTTTGATTTCCAATTTTTCCGAACGTACAGGTTCGCAGATATCGAACACTGTCGGAAATTTTAGTTGATGCTCGTTCTTGGGCATTGTCTCCGTGGAAATCGTTGACCACTCATCGAGTGGTTCATCCGGATTTGCCTAAAAAACCAATGTCTGCTTATTTGAGATATTTCCAGGAGAAACGCTTGAAATTGCAATCGCGAAATCCATCATGGTCCATTACAGAATTGTCTAAAATTGCCGCGGAAAAATATAATCAATTATCAGACAGGAAAAAAGCCAAATATAAAAGCGCCTATGAAATGGAAATGATTGACTATAGGCAAAAAATGGAACAATTCAAACAGGAACATCCTGATCTATATAAAAAACGGTTAAGGAAAAAGCCGACGAGCCAGGTCGGGCCGGAAAGACCTCGAACACCGTATCAACTTTACAAAGAGAATCGGTTAAAAAAGACTGCCGATCCGCAACAAAGAGAAGAGTCAAAAATACGCGAAGCTTGGAATAATATCAGTGATAAAAGACGGTACAAATTCATCAAAAAATCCATAAAAGATGAAGAGAGGTATAAAAATGAGCTTGAAGAATTCATACAGAACTATCCGAATTTCGAGCCACCTAAATTGAAGCCTCTGTTGAATAAATCAGAAACTGAGCTCAAATATAAATTGGAGGGAATGCCCGAGAAGCCGCCAAATTCTGGCTACATGTTGTTCTCACAAATGATGCTCAAAGAAGTGAAAGATGTTCCATCCAAAGAAAAAATGGTGGTCATTGCCAAAAGATGGAAAGAAATGACCGATGAAGAGAGGAGTAAGTTCAATCAAGATGCACATTTAATGATGGGCAAATATATTATCGATTTTGATGAATATTTGCAAACATTGCCGGAAGATGAAAAGGAAAAAGTTTTAACCGAGCAAAAATTCAGAATGCCCAGCGAGAAAAAGATTCGAGACAAGATAAATAGTGATAAAAATGAAAAAGATTTAATCGACAATACTGCATTAATTGCATATCAAATGGAAGAGATGAATCGTTTGCAAACCGAACATCCGAAAGTGGCCAAATCAGAGATAATGGCCAAAATTAATGAACAATGGAAACAAATGAGTATTGAGCAAAAGTCAAAATATACGGAATTGGCAACATCCATCCAAGATTTTATTCCCAGGCCATTGAACAGAAAAACTAAAAGTAAAACCAAAACTAATCCAACGAATAGCCTAAATAGTCGCACCAGCCATAGTGAAGGAACAACGACAAAACCGATCAAATTCAAAAATGCCAAAGAAGAAGAATTTTTCAAACAAACAGGGCTGAAAAAACCTCGACCCAATGGTTTTGTAATATTCTCTCATGAAATATTGACCACTAAAAATGATATAGCTACCAGATCTCGTTTAGGTTATGCATCAGAACTTTGGAAAACAATGGATGAAGAAGTGAAACAACGTTATAATCGTTTAGCTAGAAAAAAATTCCTCCATTACCATAGGCTGTTATCGCAATTTGAACAGACTGGTGAATTGCCCAGTGAAGAGGATAGAAAATTGATTGAAAGTTTTTCGATAATTGACAAATGTGAAATTGACGATTACGATGATGATTATATTGATGGAAGATCAAGTCTTGACATTAAAGATACACATAAAATATCGCCATCAAAGAAACGGAATTCATCGGCGTTGAATAATCACAATCATCTCAAATATGATGGCGATAGCAATAGTAGCAGTGTGGACTTTTCCTCTACATTACCTTTAGAATGTATTTTGACGAAACCGACCGAAATTAAAAATGAACCGAACATGGTCGTAGAAAACCATGATAATTTGGGCAAAAGACAGAAACGAGTTGCCCCAAACATCCTGTCAAAACCATCATCCTCGAAGAACAAATCCTGGACCAACATTATGTATAATGAAGCATCATCATCTTCATCGGCATCTGTTGATTTTTCCGACTGACCCTTATCATTGTTATTATAATTATTATAAGTAAATTGTAAATTGTCATTTTCCAAACAATTCAGTGAAATTGGTGATCATTATGAGATAAGTAAAGAATTTTTTTAATTGTTTCAGTATTCAGGTAAGATTGATGATTGTAAATTTAAATAGATTTAGTAATGTCATTTCTCTCACAGAGTTTCCCAAAGAGGCGCTCAAAGGCCAGATTTTTTTTGCATATATTCAAAAATAATGGCGGCAAGTTTTTGCTTAGGTCCCAATCCATAAATCAATCGATGCTGACAAGTATCTCTGGAGAATTGATCTGATTCAAAGTGATCACAATCATTTAGAATGGTAGTATGATAAAGCTTTAACTCTGGTTCAACCGCTTTCATCAACACGATTCGATTCTGATGGCATGTCTGTTTTCGGTTGAAAATCTCAAACATCTCCAACAGATCAATTGAAGAATCATAGTAAAGATTCTGATGTTTGGCCAAGAATTGTCGATTCCGAACAATAGGAATCAAATCTTCGGTTTGTTTTCTAGCTTTTAAATAATCATGTAGATAGAATGATATGAATTCTCGGTTGGTTACATCAAAGTATCCATTATTTTTATGAACGTCCCAGAAAGTATATCCGGTTTTGAATTTGTCACCATCACCGGCAACATTGGTCAATTGAGATATGGACCAGAAAAAAGACGGCTCCTCCTCGGCAGTGGATTTGGAAGATTTCATGTCGAGGATTCTACTAAAATCATTATTCGACAATGATGTCCTTAGACGATATTCAACAAATGGAATCGGAACAAAAATCTGATTGCTAGCAATGGTGTTGACCCGGATTCGATTCAGGAAATCGTTGGAGAAAATCATATTGCTTCGGCAATGTAACATTAGCAATGGTTCATCAGATGTGGCAGCCAATGATCGGCTGATCAAATCTAAGTAAACTAGTTCGGATGGAAATTTTCTCCTCAAATCGACACGATTATCCAACGTTGAATTCATGTCCATGAAGACGATTTTCTCGGAACTTTTGAAGAATTTAGATTGCAGATAAATTGAAACATTTTTCAATCTATCAAATTCTTTTGATTCGAAATCAAAAGATGATGATTCAACGGAATCATTCCTGGTTGAACGGGTACGAATCAAAACAGCTATCACAATAGTTTGATGATCTGGATTCTTCCAGCAAACATCAGCATAACGATTCAGGAAGCTTATGGCCAATGGAATTTCTCGATGACCACGTACCGGTAATATAATGGTCAGGCGAATATTTCCACTGGTACGTGGAACATCTGTCAATAATTCCACCGGATTCAATGGTTTCAAAATATGAAACCTATGCTCGGTCGATGCGGGTGCTAGATGCAAATCAACGATGTATTCCATTCCACGAACTGCGTCGAATTTCCTGTACAAATTTTCGATTTTTACATCATTCACAGTAATTTCTTCTTGATCAAGCAGTTCGGATTGAATTTGAGACCGGATACGATCTAAACATTCCTTTTTGATCAGATGAATTTCTTTCAATTCTTCAGCGTCCATCGCACGAATGACTTGAAGTTCATTAGGCATGAACACATGAGTATCGTTGGAATAGGTCCAGATTGGAACCTCATAACGATTACGTGGTTTTTTGGCATTAAACGCACCCGGAAACAATATTTGTTGATCATCATCATCCTGAATCGTTCGAATCGTGGCTTCAACTTGATCAATTTCCGCCGTCAATTTGCGGATACTGTCCACAATGATCATGGTTTGGATTAGTTCGAAGGTTTTCGATCCATACTGTACAGGGTAAAGAAATGACGACTCAAGGATTCGATCCTCTTCATCAATGGTTTCATTATGCGACAGTTTTGAGATCAATTTAGTTTCATTGATTTGCAGGGATTTGTGCCAGTAATCAATGTTACCATTGGTGGCTGTTGCATCTTGCTCTTGATTTTTTCCATCCTGTTTGAATTCAATAGTTTTGGCAGTGTAACATGACCAATCACCATGGCATAACAATATCAAAGTTGAACTAATCAAAAGGCCATAATTCAAAATGGAATCATTTTTGCCTAAATTATCACGAATATAGGTCAATTGTCGAGTCATTATATTGCCATCATCACTATTGCTGGGATCGATTTGGCCATCGGAAGTGGATAAAACCAAATCCGAAACCGATAGTCGTTGCAAGATTTGTTCCAAATTTAATACATTGATCAATGTTTGTTCGGTAATCATTAATACCAGCGAATATTCTTGAATTTTCTTCGTTCCGATCAAATAATTCAACATTTTTACATGAAACGGTTGTTGTGGAAGATTTTGCTGCGGATAAATGTCCAATGTTTTTCCTTGGCTGTTAGCTATGGCCATTTTGAACTGTTGATCATCAAGATTATCGGTGTTGGCTGTTGATGTGTTGTCCGCATAAAAATAAATAAGATCATCTTTGAATTCGTCCAGAACCATATCGCTAGTTTGATTGATGAATTGGCTTATCAATCCACTATAAAAATCAGATTTGGTTATGCCATCGACATTCAGATGGTCAAACGAATCAATCAGGAAACGGGGTCTGATCAATATGCAAATCAAGAGCTTCATTTTGACATTCAATTCAATGGAATGAAAACGTGGACGATAAAATTTTAGCTTTTTATCTCGGACCATCGCTTCTGACTTGAGCGGTAATTCGTTTTGTCCAGTTTTTTGTTCTTGGCTCAACAATGATGATGATGATATTGACTTGAAAGATTTATTACGGATGATCGGATTGTAATCCGAACTGGACATTTCGCGATACCATTTCTCAATGCTTAAGAATAGCTGATATTCTTGAAGATTCAATTTCAGCACAGCAAGAGAGCTTGGATCGATTTCCGGATCATCGGGTGTGATGAATGTGGGATGATTCTCACAATCATCCCACATTGGCATCAAGAATGAAGATAAAATAACACCAATCAGGCATCCAATGAAAAAATATTTGTTCCGTCTGAAAAGATAACATAACGGTTTGGAAAAAGAGCGCATTCTTCCCCACAAATCGGACAAAATTTGCTTTCAAAAAATGCATTGGTTCAACCAACGATTACATTTTTGGTTCGTTTTGATTTTGACCCGGCCAACAACTAAGTTCATTTCCTTGTTCCACGATTCTGTATGATTAGAAGCATTTGAAGAAAACAAGCCGAAACACAGACAAACAGTTCTTCGGATTAGTCTTCTGGTAATGATGACTCAACAGGATTCAACGATCAACCACATAAAATGAATATATCGAGTTTTTCGGTTTTGGCATGGCATGATATGGATTGAACATTGCACGTTTCACCAGCAAGCCAGCCCGCCAAAAGTATATAGCCGACAATGCAGAATGCAATCGACGATTATGTTAATGATGTTGGTGTTGTTGATGATTATCATCGTTGGTTTAGCGAAGAAACTTTCGGCTTGATTGATCGCGCGCTCGATATTGGTTGGTGGAAGTTTGCGAAGCTTGATGAAGAATCAAGGCCGATGTTGTATGGCCATCTGTGTCTGTTCGATCGAGCCAGTGAGCTACGCAGCAATAAAGATTAACCACCACCATGGTGCACCATCTGCAAAAAAGAATGGACACACATGGTTGTTCGGGAGCTCTCTACCCACGAATATTATTTTTCAGTTTCTTCAAGCAGGTCATTTGCCTTGAAATAAGAAGCATTGTGTACGAATGTGCCTCTGGTCAACGAGAAACAATGTCAACTTCGTCCTATTCTTGCCACCATGGTTGGCCTGAAGATTAGGATCTCAATTCGATTGTTTAAAAGAAAACGTGAGAAATTGGCGCGCTTCCTGTTTGAATTTTTTTTTTCGTGAAACGTTTGCCTAAGAATTCAGAGAAAATAGCACGAAAGATTTTATTTAAATTGCGAAAAACATATGGATATAACACACCTAAGGATAGGAGGATAGGATTATTTTGTGGACTGCTGGAAGAATAATTTCCAACACTTGTGTAGAATTTCCAGATTTTGATTCCAGGATTCCTTCTCTGGATCGGCGGACATTTTATCACTGTCATCATTGCAATAATCTTGAAATTTGGCCATTAATTGTTTTGGATCATTGATATTGTAAAAATAATGGACAAATTTTTGAAAAACATCCTCCAAACAATCCATATTGGCCTCTAAATCGATCAACTGTGCGCCGATAATCACCACAGCCAATGGGAATGTTTTTGATTCGAAATATTGATTCAATGAACGCAAAATACGGCTAAATTGTTTCCGGGATAGATATACTTTCATGGCAGTCTGCCTATCGGAATATCGTTTTGATGAGATCAAATATTCACACCATCGACGCATGATTTCCGTACATTCGTTTCCATCCAAAGTGGACTAAAGGAAATCGACAGGAAAAAAACAACTAAAATACTATACTTGATATGGATCAATCAAGGAAACATACTTTGGCCAACCAAATAGAATCCAGCCATTGATCGGAGCTTTGCAAATAACGGCAAGCGTCCGATGTTTTCGAAATAATCGTCAGCAATTCTACACCTTCATCGATATGACCATTCGCTATAAGACTGGTGGCCACCAGTTTTACCACCGGTGCCACTTTGGTTTCATTCAAAATGGCTGATGTAGAATTACTAGAATCGCTTTGATCATTCGCTCCTGTTCCGGTTGTTGTTTGATTCATGCTGATCGTATCATCATTATCCGTCAATGAAAGATTATCATTCAAGGAAAAATCATCCGCTACGGTCCGTTGGTCTTTTTTAACTCCATTCTCACCATGGTTGGTTTGCAACGCAGCAATCAAACAAGCTTTCAACGCATCTACATAAAATGTTGAATGTGCTCTATTCTGCAGCATGGATTCGGATGCATCCAACTGACTTATGCTGCTCCGGCCACCACTGGCCTGTATCGATGATTCGCTTTCGAGCAATACTTGTACCGCACGTTGAAAATTTTTCAAATTCAAATTAAGCTTATACACTTGACATGCATGAAAATAGGTCCTTCTTCCATGTTCCAAAATCATTAGTTTCTCTTGTTGGAGAGCACGAAATTGTTGATTATCCAAAAACAGATCCATTCGAGTGTCCAATTCTTCGGATAAAAAAATCGAACTGACTAGCGACCAAAAATCATAATCATTTTGATTACAGAATAGTTTTGCCAACAATTTTTGATTGTCAATGTAACATTGTAGGTCTACAATCAAACCGTTTTGATGATTATTGTCGATGGAAGATTGGATGGCGCATATTTCACGATCTTCTACTTCTTCATCATCAGTATAACCTTCATTATAAATCGTATTTCGAATTTTTAGAGGAATCTCAAACATAAACTTCCGAATCAATCGTTTTCGCATTTTAAACGAAAGAAAATTGACATTCAAATCTTCCAAAAATGATAAAAATGCTTGTTTTTCACCGGAATCATGAAGGAGATGATTGTTTTGATCACAATCATCATGATCTTTGAAGAAACGACTGAAATTCTGCGATTTGGTCAAACGTTCCATGTTCAATGGCGAGGAATAGGTTTTCAGTTTTTGATCAGTTACAAACACGAAACCATCGCTGGTGGCAAATATGGGCAAATCACAGCTGGCCCAATCAACGTCTATTATCTTGAAATTTACATCCCTTGGATATTTTAGCTGGGAGCAAAGACGAAAGTCGTTTATGTCCCAAATATCGACCCCGAAATCCGAGTACAATATTAAACATTTCATATTACCCCGACCAGGCCCAAATCGAACCTTTTTGATTGCGCTTCTATAGGTTGGTTCGATTCTTGATTGTTTTCGTTTCAAATCCCAAAGATTTAACGTTCCGGAAGCGTCGCCAAACAAAACCTGATCACTTTTCCAAGCAATACTGGTCACTGTCATATGACCACCTTCCACATCGGCCGGTATTCGAGCCAATTCACGGATTATATTTCCTTCGATGGAATAATGGAACAATTCTTTCGATGTGACAATAAAATTTTCTTTGATCGCTCCATGATGTAATGAAGATTTACCACCACCAGCACTATTGCTGCTAATCGATCCGGTATCTGAATCGCTTGTTTGGTCTAAATTCTTTGCCGCCACTTGTTTGCGATTATAAAGAGGATTCCATTCAACCGCCGTCACAAAACCGATCGATTTGGACATGACGCGCAACAATGTTAATGTTTTAACATCCCAAATTTCAAACGGATCATCTCGTTTGAACAAAATTATTAAATATTGTTTCAAATGTGAAACACGGATGGTTTCAATTGGAGAATTATCGGTTATATGATTAGTACGGAATGGTGTCAATTTACCGGTCTCAATATCAATATGTATCAATTCGTTGGTGACCTTTCCGCTGCTTTGACCAGAACCGGTCAATGTACTTTGCAATGCACTCAATGGATGTTTAGTGTAATTGTGTGCAGGCGAATTAATGGACGGATAAGAGAATGTGATCAATGAATGAAGATTTGCCCATTCAATACCGGCAATCGCGTAGGAATGGCAACAAAATTCCCTATGCAATGTTGATGAATGATTGTCCAACAACCAAATTTGTACAATACCCAACGTATCACCGACGGCCAATAATGGTTTATGCTGGTGAATGTTTTGCAACGTTAACGGTGGACACATTTTGATCACCGTGGGCAGATTATTCAAACCACTCAGGTAATGGGTGATTATTAGCTTATAAGTTATGGAATCCAAAGATTTTTCATCATTTTTATCACCATTATCCTCTATATCTTTTAAACCAGTGTTGTCAAGATAATTATCATTAGACTGGACCAAAAATGCACCAAGTTTGTATTCTTGAGGCTTGATCAAATCATCCAGACATAACATTGTTGTTCTGGCTGAAATGCACGGTTCTTGTGGCGATTTCATGATTCCATTTTGGCGAATCAATGATTTAAATATGATTTTGCCGGTGCTTAACAAAAAAGCAATTTTAGTTTGATCAAACGGAGACAAAGCATACGCATAGATCTTGTTCTGTTTGGTCAAACGGATCGGATCAGAATGACAAAGATTAACGTAGCCAATGTTAAGAAAACTTGAATGTTGATCAGTTAGGTATTCTGTTTCCGCATTGACAGGGAGATTATCTTGAATGACCTTTTTCTGATACAACCTAAATGAAACGTTTCCATTTTCATGCAATGCATAGAACGCATTGCGTAACGAACAGGAAAATATCCGGACCAATTTGGAGAAATTCCGTTCAATCGGAATTATGGTGATGATTATTTCCAATGATAAATCAATCAAATAAATTTCTCTGGAAAACACCAATAATATTTGATTACGGACTGATTTGTGGAATTCAATTTGAATCAATTGTTGATCATTGTTGCTATTGCTGGTGGACGTAGAAGTTGATTGTGAATCATTTGTAGGACTATTAATGTGATCATTAACCGAAAGTAAATGATTGGGGTGTTGACTTTGGTCCAAACGTTGTATCAGATCAAAACGATGGCCATTCTTCTCTTTTTGAATCATAAACACATTTAACGGTAATTGTATTGTAGTTGGTTCCTTTGTGGTAGGATCACTGTTGCTCAAAAAATGTTCATCCAACCGAGCCAAACCAAAATAGATTCTATCCGGATGATGAAAATGATCTTTTGTTGAAGTTTTAAATGTAAACAGCAGATTTGAAACGCTTGAATCACAGCAACGGTTGAATTCAAAATAAGGATTGAACAAAACGTTAGAAACTAAATATTGGATTTGCCATTTGGTGACCGGTTCACCAAGATCAGCATCATAAACAATTATCGTATTGGTATGATGATAGAATGTCAATAAAAATAGATTCGTTGCCAAACACGTTGAAACATTATCAGAGGCGATGGTTTCATCATCTTTTGAAGATTTATTGTTGTTGAATGATTGTAAATCCCAGCAACTGATGGGTTGTTTTGATTTTTGTTTTGGATCTTCTACCTTTGATTTTCTATCCAAATATATCCAATGGAAAAAGCTGACGGATTTATTTTCGTTGGTGGACAATATTACCGTGAGCGGTGTAGATTCAATAACATCCCAAACAATTATCATACCAATGGTATCGATGGAGCAGAGACACAAATGATTGGTTAATGGAGACCATTTTACCAAACAAACTGTTTGTTTATGTCGATGTAAACCTAAAAAAATACGAAATTGATAGATCATAACTTTTGAAACCAAATAGAAAAACAATATTTACTTTGACGAAACAATAATGATGGTTTTGTATCAACAATAATAACACGATTTTGGCAACCATACGCTAGCATCCCATTCAGGGACCAATCGATAGAACCAAAATTTTGGGCATTCAAAACGCCCGGTATAGTTGACGGAGACAATGAATAGGGATATGATGATAAAGGATTTTCTTGGTCCGTGGTTGGTTCATTTTTGGTGAAATTTGATGCCAAAGAATCGGTAGTTTTTGCGGAAATATTCACCGATGTTTTGAGACCAGTGGTGTTTTGATCACTTTTTTCAGATTCATTGGTCCTCATTGTTCTTGCTGCAATTTCCAAAGCAGATTTCAGCTCAAATACATTTGATTCTGATTATATCAATATAACCAGGCGATTGAACAGTCAGAAGGCTGTTGGATATGTATGATTATCGTGATATCAATCAGTTTCCTTGGTTGCGGTTAATAATTATCGTCAGAAAGGAACAAAAATTTGTTCCGAGGAAAAAAATCACAATTTATGACATACTGATTTTGTTGACAGGTTGATTTATTTCGATCAGATTTTCAAACAATTGAGAATTTCGATTTGGCATTTGGTTTTTTTTTGAAATTTTGATGAAAAATGCACACAATTTTACATAGCTCACTTTATAATGATTTTACGTCAATATGTTATCAATCATGGTCGATGTGCAATTGAATGCCCATCAACCGATTGCAACAGCCCAAACTATTATATTATACAATGCGCATGTGCGCTGTTCATGGTATGTTCATAAAGGATGAATGTGGAAAAATTCAAAAATTTTAATTTTAAATCGAGCGCCAAATCAATTTTCATAGGAAATGATAATTTATTAAAATTTGTTTCAATAAAAACAAAATAATGGTAATGAATGATATAATTATCACCAAAAAATAAGCAGTATACTTTGATCTTAATTCATCAAAATCATCGGATTGACCCTGTTTCCGATCGAAATCTTCTTGGTGATCGTATTCATAATCATAGTCGACAATTGAAGATATTGGATCCTCTGGATCATCTCCTTTGTCATCCTGGACATCCTCTGATGGTTCAAACTTATAAAATTCTTTCCGGTCATGTTGTTTGATTAGGCAACGTTTTTTGAACACACAACGCAAAATCATGTGCTTGTCCACTTCTAGCACGGATTTCAGACGAACCATTCGATGATCATCATCCAATTCGGTCCAACCATACGGTGTACCCGGTTGATTGAATCTAGCCAGGCGATAAGTAGCATTCTGGAACTGTTGCAATAATAGTTTGAATTTAGGTTTTAGCCATTTTTTCACCAAGATCGTTTCCACTTGATAAAGTGAACAATTCTGTCTGTAATTGTAATAATAATTATTATCATGGTTTTGAGCACTGCTTATATCACAAGAAAGAAGAAAATGTAGAGTTTCCGTTGGCAAACTGTTCATTTGTTCATCATAGAATCCGGCTTCCGGCTTCAAATTTATCACACTATGGCCCAATTTTTCTAGATTGAATAATCGTTGATAGTCTAGGTTGGTTGAAATCGATGAAGACCAAAAAGATTGAAGTTGGAATGAAATTATGAAATAAATTGCGCAAGAAATTGTTACCAAATCTATTTAGAACCAACGAATAATGTTTCCCTTTTCCATGATCATGAAGATTATTGTTGTTGCTGAGATAAACTAGATTGGAAATCTTCCATAGTGGACCACGATAATGTTCCAGCGAGAAGTGAACCATAATCGAGTTGCTTGATTGCTCTTCTTCGATTCTCTGTTGTTGATGAATACTTTTCCCACTAATCAAAGTAGGAAACAAGAACAAAAACGAGAAATAGAATCCAAACAGAATCCAATTGGATCGGTTTTTTGATGCCCAAATCATTTTAATCTGGAGCATGGAAAGATCTCGGATGAAACAACCAACAATCAAATCTGATTCTCGGTAGCGACATTGAAAGGTATGGTTGATCTCGATCGGAACAACGCCAAAACATGAACCATAAGCTCATAGCCCTCTCTACGATGATACGACAAATTTTCGACCTGGGCTGGCCTCGTCTATTCCAAACCATATAACCTGGATCCGGTAGAATGATATTCAACAACTACGCAGCAACAATTACGTGATCAACAATGAACATTCGGTTTAATATTTATGTATATCATTAATTATGTATCGAGATTAGTGCATTCTTATAGGTTTTGATGCGTATGTTTGAAACTCCGTTTAGAATTTCTAGAAACAACAATTTCTGTATATGGCATTGATCAAAGTAGGGGGTCGATTGATTGATTGAATGATCGGTCTTGAAACCCACCTACACGGAGACATAATTCAGACGCCAATCGGATCAAGCATTGAAGGTAGAATAGAATAAATTAGCAACATTTTTGATTACAGCATTGACAAATACATTGCTGGCAACGATAACATTTCCAATAGCAACAATCACAACATTCGCATTCGAATGGTGCACAATTGCAGCAAAGCTTGAATGGAGCACACCACCAAGCTTTACATTTGGAACATTTAGATGGTTTCTTACGAATAACATTAGATTTAATGGTACCCACTGAGTATTGTTCATCATCATACGAAGATGGTATCGGTGTGGAAGATGCGACCGGATGTGATTTCAATATAGACTTTCCCGGCTGCGTAGTGATGATTCTTTCCGGATTATTGTTTATGTCACCACCACTTTTCGAGGATTTTTTAAGATAATGAGAATGATGATGATGATGATGAGGGGTGCTATCTTTTCTTGAATGTTTAGATGGTTGATCAGTGTCGATCGTGGTCTGGATCTCGATCGAATGTCGACGAGGAATCTCTTTGGTGAATGGAAATTTTGCCACATTTTTTGTGGTCGTTGTGGTAGTTGTGGTTGATTTGGAACTTTTATTGTGTTTTCTATTATCTTCAACATCCGAATCGCTACTCGATTCGCTACTACTGCTACTAGAGCTTGAGGTATCCTTTGGCTTTTCAATCTTTTTCTTGCCCTTATTGATGCTACGATCCTTGACCTGTTCCGGTGGCTGTTTCATCGACGATGATGACTTGTGGGGTTGCATCCTTCTGGAATCATAATGTGGACGATCATCATGATCATCCTTGTCGTCATGCTGAGATGAAACCTTGATGATGGTTGTTTTGCTCTTGTCAGGGTTGCTTATGCTACGACTTTTGTTCGGATCATCACGAAACGAACGTTCGATCCCACTAGAATCATCGCTTGTTGTTCGATCAGAATTTCCGGGGCCAGACTTTTCAACCTTTATCGGGATTATACGTTCACGAGGTGGTTGGTCAGCGTGTGGTTGGTCACCATTCAACACAATGGTGGTAGACGTGGTTGTGGTGTTGAAAGGCATCCTGAAAGTGTTTCAACATTGAAAATTCTTCAAATAGCTTTCTATCACGAATAAATGGTTGTCCTGTCAGTTGATAGTTCGAGATACAAGACAGTGAATGATGATTTTTCTTCGAGAATGAACGAGTCGACCAATGATGATGATGATGATTTCGAAAACAGTCAAACAAAAATAAGAATGAAGACCGAGGCGTTCTCACTTTTCCATCGTTATTTTATTGTTTTTCTGAAACAGCCAACGTGTGATAAAACGCCAGCACAGGTAGGCTTCTAATTGAAAGACACAGGACAGGTGCAACCGATTATGGACTATGGAAAATATACTGAACATCACTCGAACCAATGGAAAGACAAGACAAGGGGGATTCTTATAGACACACACACACACACACTTATTATCATTACCATTATGATTATGATTATTATTATTATTGCTATTGCTATTGGAAAGCTTGACGAAAAAAAAATATAAAACATCGAGGCCAACATCAAGTTCTGAATACGAAGAAGAAGAAAAGGAAATGTTCATCATTTCGGGTGGTAATATCATAAAAAGTGTGTTGGTGGTGGTGGTGGTGTTGTCACCATTGCCGCCAACAACAGCTATTAGGCGACCATGGATTTTCCCATCACATCCCAGGTATAGTAAAGTATAGCTAGCTCTTTGTGGAAAATATCTGTTCCTTGTTCCTTGTTTACTCGATCGATGATGCTTGAAGCAATAGGTTGATGTTTGTGGCGCGCAGGAATCAACGATTCCATATTTGGTTTTGGCAAAGCTCTTGAAGCAAGAACAAATTTGGCTGATGCTAAAGGTGTGTGTTGTGTGTGTGTGGGGGGTTTGATGTTTTGTGTCCAGAAATAGCAAGAAATGTTTGGTCGGCTTTTCTTATTCTTCTTCCTCTTCTTTCGTGGAAGTTATCCAAGGACATCGACGGCCATCATCGCAATACGATGCAATTAATACCTGTCGCTTCGTTTTCACTTGTCGTCTTGGCATTTGTTTATTTGTGAATTCAAATCAAATTTGAATTAGAATCATTATCATACCTGGCCGGGAGGAAAAGGTGTCAAAATATTGAAATCATTTCAAAATGTTGAAATTTTATTTGATTCGAATTTTATTTGATTATTATCATTTCGTTTTCTTTGGATTTTTAATTGGATACATGGAAAATTTGAAAGGTAAAATATTTACAAAGATTCAAGAAAAAAAAGAGAGATTTCACAAGTTTTTACGTTTTTACGTAATCGGTACTGAAGCATCATAATTAGTGCAGCTCTTTAAACGGGCGATAGTCGATATTTGCTATCGATGGTTAATTCTCGATTATCGATAGTCGTTCATCACTCATTGCCGCAGTTTGAATGATCGGGATATAACTGAGTTCGTAGAATTTGAATTGATCGGTTTGACCAACGAAGATTTGCCACCATTTTGAATGGTTTTGCTCGTTCTTGTTTGACATCCGACTTCAGAAGTTGAATGAAAAATTGACAGAATCAGAAGGGGTTCATTAGATTTAGTAAGATCCTCACCTTGCTCATTGGTCGGACGTATCACGGACGAGTTCGGGTGGTTTCGGTTCTGTTGTTGGTATTTTTGATTCAATGATTGTTTCTTTTTGGCTGTTGCTATCAGATGAGGTAGGTCGGTCGAAGTCGTGCTATCGTGTGATTTGACGATTTCCGGTTCATCCGATTCCTCCAAACTTTGATTGGTACGAAGCTCGATTTTTTGCACCGGAACCACAAATGCATGGTTCATGTTGATATCTTTTCTATTCATTGGCATATTGGTAAACGATGTTGACCGACGTTGATCAAATGTCAGCCGCGATTTTGAGGCCATTGCGTTGGTCAATTTCATTGATGATGGCCGTTCTTTGGGTACGATCGTCGAAACGATTATGTTGTTCGATGAAGATGGTGGATTTTTGAGAGATGAAGTTTTCATCGAATTCGTATTATTTGAGGATTTGGCACCAAATTCTCGATGTATCGAATCATTGTTTTCCACAAATTTAGATGGTGATATGATGGCGGTTAATTGTTGAAAATACTGATTCAATGGTTTCTTTTTGAATTCGAAATTCAAAAAATTTCGACTCGGCTTCGGGTTGGTCGTTTGCTCCGAACCTTGACCATCCTCTTGTTTAACGGTGGTCGATGATGATGACTGATGTCTCTGAGGTTTTGGCTTGGTTTTCGGTGGTAAAAGCGACCGAGGAGAGGAAGATGATTGTCCATGATTGACCGTCATATCGTCTTCGCAGACAATGTTAATCTTTGGCGGAAGTGGTGTTGACCTTTGACCCTTGGGCGTTTCGATGGTGATCGGTGGTGATTGTTTGCCAATGGTTTGTCGTAATGGTGAGAATCTATTGAAAGCTGATGATGTTCCATTGTTGACTGTATCCGGAGGGCTGTTTTCAAGACTCTGGTTTGCCGGAACAATCCGTTCACGTTCATTATCGTTGACAATATCGATGTTGTTGCCATTGTTGTTACGCCAGCTTCTCCTTCCGGAACCGATGCGGCGAAAATTGGCTCCGAAAACATTTCCATCAACCATGGTGGAGCCATCCATCATATTGGTGGGCGATGTGGATGTTAAAAACTCCACCAAAGATGTATGTTGTTGTTTGACATCATCAGTGGTCATGTCCTGTGAGCTCGGTCTTGAATTTCTTCGTTTCAATGAGGAGAATTTGTTGGCCGAATCATTCAGACCACCACCACTGTTGCAATTCAACGTGGCTACATCATGTGACCTAAACATGATTCTGGAATCGTTGATGGGAAGAAAATTCGCTGATTGATTCTCGATCATCGAAGCGGAAAATGTTCGGGAATGCTCGGAAGAATCCGAATTCTTGCCACCAAAACGATTCATTTGACGTTGTTTTAATTTTTGCATATTTTCATTACGTTTTCTATTCTCTTCCAATGCAATCTTAAAACGCTGGATGAAACACAGGAATATCTGAAAACACTGTTCCAGCTTGAATTGGATTAAGTCCTCGCAGAAAAATTTCGCGACTTTTTCTCTTAAAATTTCCATATCTTTTTCGGTGATCACTTTCAGCCGATCAATGGATCTTTCGCTGTGCACCAGAAATGTGCCAATCTCTTTGAATAATCTTTGATCTTCGCCGCTGCCATCATCGCCAGCAGAATTATCATTCAATTTAGATTTAATGGCCAATATCTTCTCCCAAAGTGATTTGACTTCAATTTTCAGATTATCGTTCGAAATTCTATATAATCAACAAGTGGAAAAAATTTCCATTTCAAAATTCAGGTTAATCGTTTCAGGTATTTCGAAGGAATGGAGGTTGGGAAAAATTTAATGGCCATAAAAACCATCCCTTGAATCCACCCGGATAAGGTGAAAAGGTGTGAATTAAATCAAACACTTACTTGGATGCTTCAATCAATGTTGGTAATTCTTCATAAAACTTATTCAAACCTTTCTTTTCGGCTTGCTGCAAATCGGGCACAAAAAAATAAAATGTGAAAAAAATAAAACATTTTGATAAAAAGCAACATCCAACAAAATTATTGGCCAACCAACCATTGCAACATAGTGAATCATATACAATCCGGGCTTATTGGAACGAATCTCGGGTAGCTTTAGCAATGACATGATTTTGAATCCGGCCGCATCACCAGCATAGCCTCCCTGGGATCATCATCATTTAAAAATAAAACAATTCGAAGTAAGTAAGTAAGTAAAGAGTTAGGTTAAGTAATAAAAAAGTATAAATCTAGGTTATCGAGGGGACCCCGGTGCGTGGGGTTAAACATTTAAATTTTTTAGCACTTTTTTTCGCACCGAAAAAAAATCTCATTATAATTTCAGCTCCTTTTCACTCTTTTTCGATCTGGACACTTACGAAATTCAGAAAATTGCCCGCCAACAAAACCAATGTCAATATCTGCTGCAATTTTTGGCTTGACATTAATTCTTGGCCGGCCTCCTGCATACATTGACAAGCACGTTCCAAGGTTGGCATGTTCGAATCGAATTCTTCTCGAAGCAGCATGAAATCAATCTTCAAATGATAATGTTTGATCGAGATCAATTTGTACAGAAATCGTTCGGCCAATGGCATTCGTTCATAATCAGAAGAATGTTGCCGTAGACTAGCTATTTCCTGTTCATCCGGAAGCAAATGCTTAAGGCTGCGCAATTTTTCCAGCCCGAATCGTTCGTGTTGTAGTTGACGAACCAGATCGATCACATCCTCGAAATTACATCCTTTGTATTGTTTTAGGAAAATATTCACACTAAGAGATCGTTTGGAATCGAGTATCGGCACCAATGGTTCCAGGGTTGTGATTGTGGTTGAATCCATTGAATGATTCTGTGGTTGGTGATCATCATCCATTGAATGTTCGCTGTTCAACGAAGCAGTATCTACATTGCTACCATTCATCGAATAATGGCTTGTAGAACTACATCGACGAGAGATTTTCGGAGAATTAGGACAAGAATTCGATGCACTGGAAGTGCCCGAATTTTGTGCTGCTGGTTGCAATGTGTTTGGAGAACTGGATGATGGTGATGATGATAATGTTTGACCAACATTGCTAATGGAACCAGTATTCTGGCTGCTGCTGTTGCTGAGATTGTTGTTGTTGGTCGCTGTTGGCAAACAGAAAAGCTCTTCTAATTCATCAAAATCCATCAAAATTTTGTCCACATCACCATCAGCTTCTTCAGATGTGGCCGATTCTTGTTGTTTGGATTTTTGATTGAAAACGTTGATCAATTTTTTACTAATCAACTGCCATACATTTGGCTGTGGATCCGATATCTTTGGATTCTGGTTCGGAATTTGGTTCGAAATGATCGCATTTTTCGGTATCTTGGTCCAATTGATCGTCTTCATTTTGCTACGCGGTTTCTTCGGTAACATTTCCGAGGTTATTATCATTGAATCATTTTGATCATTATTATTGGATAATATTGAGGGTTTTTGATTGGGTTTCACCATCGTCATTATACTGCTTCCTTTCGTTAAAGGAGGAGGAGGAGGAGGCGGCGGTGGTGGTGGTGGCGGAGGAGGAGGAGCTAAACCTATTGGGCCGAATGAGTACGATGGTGGCGGAGGAGGTGGTGGCGGTGGTGGCGGAGGCGGAGCTGCGCATGTAGCTGATATTGATGAAAGCGATGATGTAGGCGAACCACAGCTATTAGCTTCATCGAATGAAACATCCGATTCGAATGATAAACGAGAGGATGAAAGCGAAGACAATGATGATGTGCTGTGTGATGAAGACGATGAAGGCGGAGTTACTTCAGAATGGGTGGATGGTAATTCATCATTGGACAATAAATCACCACACTTGTTAATTGATTGGATAATTTTAGAAAGTTGATCGCGCCAACTTGCATTTGATTGATCGCCCCCGACTACATCATCCGCTTTGCTGTAATCAAATATCTTTTTGAACAATTTCCATAACAATGAATTTAATTTTTCACCATCCTCCATTGATGGATGATTGGCCATCATCAAAATTTCTCGGAACAAGAACATCAAAGTGGTTGAATCCAGCGGTCTAGGAGAATCTTCATTGAGATTTTCGTTTTGAATAATCGACTGAATCTTATCCAAACAAGTTTGTCGATATTGGCGACATTCTTCCAATAATTTTTCCTTCTTCCGACGATCAGGATGTTGTTTGGTGGAATGGGCCAACCAAATTTCCTTTTCAACACATTTATCTAAACGTTCATCAATCTGTAAACGATATTTCATCCATTCGTTAAGGTTGGGCTCTTGTAATCGTTGTAGATGATTGATTAGCTGCAAAATGGTGGCCCTATAATGGTCTCGTTTAGTTTTTAGCATTGCATCAACACCATTCTGATCATCATCATCTTCATCACAAGATGTTGATGGTGATGATGGACTACATCTACTACAACACCCGGTAAATTCATCCACCAAAACATCAAGGTATGAAAATGATTGAGCTGAGGAAATATTTTTGCTTTCCACCATTGATTTGTTGCCATTGTGGTTGGTGGTTCGTTTTCTCAATCGAAAAAGCTAGATGGACGGAACAAAAAGGAAAAGAAGAAAAAAAAGGAAACACGAAAGCAGAAACAATATTATCATTATTATTAGGTTAAAAAGCAACGATAATAGCAAAATAATAATAATAATCAATTGAATCCGGCACAATGGAAACATTCATCAACAGTTTGAAGGCACAGGAACAACAACAACAACAACAAAATTCCAACGACAACGAGCGACCTAGCCTACGATGTTTGCGAAGAAAAGAAACAAGATGATTGTTTCCCAAGATCATCAATTTACTTGGGTCCCTTGAGGTGGTGGCCGATTGATAATCATTGCTTTATCCCTCAACACACTGGATTTCAATCCTGTTATCCTTGTTATCATCTAAAGTGTGTTTACCTGAAAACGAAACAAAACATCCATGGTACGGGAATATCCATCCATAGATGCATCATTATCCATCTTGCACCATTCGCATAGTTCGGCCAGAATGGATTGTTTTTGTTCCAACAAAACTGATGAATGATTTTGTCGTTGTTTTGATGCTACGTCCAACGATCCGGTCGTTGTTTCTGTGTTTCCGAAATCTATTTTTAAAAACAAAAATAAAGATAACCATAAGAATTTAAATCTAAATCCTTTAGCCGAAAAACGTTCAACTTTTTTACATTTGATCATTGATTGTGCACGTTTTTCCACCAAATTTTTCAGCTCCGTATTTTTGATGTTCGAATTAAACTGATTGATTTGTTTCATCACTCTGGTCGTCCTGGTAAACCGATTCAACGATGAAGGTGATGTTGGTGATGGTGATGGTGAAGGTTTCGGCGATGTTGGTGGTGGTCTCAACATCATCGATGAACGTGGTAAACTTTGTTTCAAGGTTTTCCGTTCCAAACTGTTTGTAGGAGGATTTTTGCCGTTGAACGTTGCCGAACGAATTCTAAGCGGAGATGGTGGAGGTGTCCGTCGTATTGTTGATTGTGGTGGTTTGTGATTGTTGGTTGTTGGACCGATCTTTGGACAGCCATCTGTCTGGTTTGCTTTGACGGTAGTTTGATTGGTCGAAGCGGTTGAAGGGACAGGTATGCTCGAATGATTGGTTGAACGCATCAATCTTGAGGTTGTGGATGTTTGAACAGTTGCTTTACCTGTTGCTACTGCAGCGGTTGATGATAATAATGATGGCTGGGTCCTACGCAAGGACGATGATGATGGTGTGCATGGCTGTTCAAGCTTCATGGTTGATGGTGACCATAATTTTTTTGCGACTAAATTAATTTAAATTCAAACCAACCATCCGATCGCCTGTTATAAAGAGAAATGAAGAAACAGAACAGGTGATAAAACTGTCCAGGTTGCTAGGGTTGTGAGCAATCAATCCAAGGTTGAAGCTCCTTAAATGCAAACATTGACATTGTCAAAGCTGGTATCCTGTTGCTCCGGTAATAAGAATAAAACAGGAGAAACATCCGGTCTATGTTTGTTTCTTTGTTCCGCAATTTGTTTCCTAGTTTTTTCGAACATTCCTCCGGTCAGTATGATCATCGACCTTTCTCAAATGTTAAAATTTTGATTCCTGTTCCTGTTTGTTGTCTGCGCCAATGTGACAAATTTCTATGACAAATGTCCGAAATAATTGTCGCGGACACAGCAAACAGTGTGGAAGAGACTACATCAAACAACTAACTAACTAACTAACCAACCAAACAACCAAAGGCACACATTGGGTGCAGTCGTGGCTATCCACGAACATTAGAAAAACCTCGAGAATATTTCCTTGACAACCATCATCATAATTATCATTTTCACATCAAGCTCACATCAATGGTTGTGTCGTCCGAGATCATCATCTTGGCCGAGCTCTTTTTTTGAATGAATCGTCTTATGTCCGAATAATCCGGGTTAGCCGGTCTAGTTGTCATCATCGGATTGGTTTTGGTTGATTCAATTGATGATGATTATTATCATCCGGCCATTTGGTACCAATCCACCGGCGGCGATCATGATCATAATGTTTATTGAAAAAAAAAATTGAATGCAAACATCTCAAGACGCCAGGCAGAGAGTAACTAGTTCATTTCGCGAAAATTCCCTATAAACATAGATCTTTGTGTCCGCATCTACATCCACAGCATCATCAGCTTTGGCTTTTATTGCTAGCTACAATTCAAAAGTCGTATCAAGCCTAATTGAATTCAAATACGGTTTTACTTCTTCTTCTTCTTCATCATCTTGATTCCACAATTTGTACGATCGAAACGATCCTCCTCGAGCCATACAAGTCTTCTTCTTGACATACGCTATCATTCATTACCATCAAAGTTTTGAATGTGTTTTAAGGACTTTTTTCAAAAAAAAATCCAAGGAAAAAAGGGCTCATCTCCCTCTCTCTCTGCTTAATCGTTCCCTAGAATTTCTTGTCCTTTTTTTCGTTTGTTCTTCGACTTGGTTTGCAAATGCTAATGTTGAACAAAATTACAAATTCACCAGGAACAAAGAAACTTTGAAAACTAGACCAAATGATGTGTGCGGCGAATGTTGAAGAAGGATGCGGCAGCCCTAATGTTGTTTTACACAATCATCATCATTAAACATCGGCAGTATCAGGAGAACATTTTGCATCCAGGATAATTAATCACCTATAGAGAACTAGACCAAAACACGAACGCTAACACAAGTGCATTCAATGTGAAAAGGAAGAAGGATAATCTTGCAGGGTCAGGTTAATCTTGAAAATTTTTCAAAATCGAAAACTTTGAAATTAATTACTTTGGATTAGTTTTGAGAAAAGAAACAAAATTACGTAGGAAATAAACAAGATTTAGCCTAATTATTCACACAGGTGTGCCATATTCGTTACGAAAAAAGATTGGCGCGTACAGGTGTAAAATATCGGTGAGAATAAGATTGACTTAATTCATTCACTTTAACCATGCTTGGATCGAACCTTGAGCTTGGACAAAAGGTTCTTGATCGTGTGACCATCGGATTTGGAAGTCAAGCAATCCTGTAGATCAGGAGTTAGCAACCTTTTTAATCAAAAGACCAATTCAAATTTTAAAATTTTTGGGCGGGCCGCGCACATAAAGTAGTGTAGAGTGTAGACCTACGACGACTTCACTGAGCAGGCGAACAAAGATACGCCTTCTTCCCCTGTCTATAGTATGCCTAGTCGTTGTGTCAGATCATCATTGGACCAATCAGAAAGAGGAATACAGCTTCGTCGCCTGTTTATAGTGTTTTTCGTCATCAGGTCAAATCATCACTATGAACCAATCAAAGGGTAGAACGGTTGTTATAGGCGTCAAACATGCACAGACAAATACTGGTTAAGGCTGATCGCTTTTCCTCTGTTTATAGTGTATCTCGTCATCAGGTCAAATCATCACATTTGACCAATCAGAGAGGAAAATAGCTTCGTCTTCTGTTTGGAAAGGATTGGTGGGCTGCACCAAAATGTTTGATGGGCAGCGGTTTGCTCAGACCTGCTGTACATGATGATGATGATGATCTCCTTCAACGGAATGGCGATACGAAAATGGAACACCGAGACACAAAAGCTTACAAACGACATTGAACTTCACACGTATTTTTTTAGATTATCTCTCTAAATCATTGTTTGGATGATCCGCAAACAAATCTTCGAGGTGTTTGTTGAATGAATCCCATACGAAACGAGAAATCGCAATCAACCACGATGATCGTTTCGGCTGACGCGGCAACAGCCAACAGACAATGTGTGGCCAGAAAACGGAGAGGATCGAAATGAACTAGCAAAATCAATCACAAGTCACGATTAGGCACAGAGACACAGATTTCACAAATTAGCCATTTCAACCACAGGTGAATGGAAAACAAGATCAACAATTATTGATCCATTTAGAGCCAATCACCTTTGCCAAAAACGTCTAGTTTCCTTGACCGTTGTGGACATTGTGTTAAAATCAACTAATTAAAAGGCTGGAATCGCAAGAAAGAAACATGAAATAAAGGTTTCAACAAAAAAAAATAGAATTACATTGAACCAACGAAGCTTGGTGGCGGATAGTTGGCTGATCCTTTCGATGGTTCAATGATCTAATTTGTATGATAGGTCGATGGTGGTCGTAGCATTCTTCGAACCGACAACAAGCGATGATTATGCGGATTAAGCCAAAACTTGTTGAATACACACAAATACAGACATGCAGACACCGAATCCCGTTGATAATCGAATCAGAATGGAAAGGGATTAAGGTATGTAGGGTATAAAGTTACCAAAGCAAAAGCATAAATGAACATCACGGAAGATCGGATCAGGCAGAGAGAACGGAGAAGGGGGTCCATAAATCAACTTTTCGATGGATTATAATATTAATAATGATGATAATTACATAGGACATTTTGGCCAAACAAAATAACGAGACAACAAATAGGAACAGACAAAATGTTTCAAGGATCGTATTTGTATGGTTGGTTGTGTGACCGAAGCCAACCGAAGCCAACCCGGACTGAAATTGCGGAAGCATTTTCTGACCATCACCAATATAACATATTACTGGCTCGGATCATCATAGTTAATGACCATAACATGTGTATGTGTTTTACGAAAACCAAGCTTCAAAATAACAACAGCGCAAAAAGAACTGCAACGAAAAAAAAGAATGCTAGATACACGATCATCATCATGCATCTTTGTAGTATTTTTTTATTCGGTCGATGTTGTCTTGTATCAGACCATCAACAATCCGTAGCTGCTTCTTCCATCCAACCATTACCTCGGATTGATTGATTTCGTTTAACACAGTTTTCAGGGAGGTGGATGCTGATGATCTGAATGTGGTCGGACAGAACATGGACTTGAACTTGGACTTTTCCCAAAAAGGACACGCTCAAACTCAATTTGCGAACAAAAGAAACAAAGTTTCCGACAATGATCATGATGATCATCATCGCCATCATCATTGATCGAACCACCACAACCTTTTGCTAATTCAATGATCTACGGTCATCGAGGTTGAACGTTTAAAAAATAACACCGTCTCGGAATTGAAAGGGTGACACTTTGTCGGGATAATTTGGTTGCCCTTTGTTCGCAACCACGATTGTGATTGTCGAACCTTTCCACAAAATGCCGCGCAAGTGTTCTATTTGAATAATTTCAGAATAATTGCCACCATCAAACACCTATTTTCACGGAGCTGAAGGGTCGAAACGATTATTTGGAATGGACAACCATTGTCTTGCATTGAAAAAGTGCGTGAGAATGCGCGCACTGAATGCGCGCACTGAATGCGCTGTATTTTTCAAGGTCTTCAAGCCGAGACCATAAAATTCAAAATTTCCCTCGTGTCCAGAATTGAAATCCTATTTTCTTGGAAACATCAGAAAGGTAGAGATCCACCTGTTGGAGTGTATGTGATTGTCAGAGGATACTAGAGGTTTTAGCATCATTTTCAAATTCAGCGATCCATGGCTGGTTGGTTGGTTGGTCGCAAGATGGTCACACTCATGCGCACTGAGCGCGAACATTGGCCACAATTATTGCTACTTTATTTCGAAAATCAAGAATACCTGCTTTTTGCTGTCACAACAAGGCAGAACGTGACTATTCTTGTCTTTACTGGGATACAGCGATCCACCGATATATGTAGGGGTGTTTTATGGGTTTTTCACGCATCCAAATTCACATCACATCACAGGTATTGCAATGTATTTGGAAAAGAGAGAGAGGGAGAGAGAAAGAGAATGACGGGAAACCAAAATATAAAAATAAATCCGCCAAAACAAGACCGACCAATCGATTCGAAACGATGCTAAATGCTTTGATTTTGATTTTATATTCGCATCACTCGCACACACACACACACACATACATACAATTCAGCAGCGAATATTTCACCAAAAGGGTTGTAAATGTTGAAAAATGAAAACAAATTTTCGGATGCAACCAAAAACCACTTACGCTTGCAGGTAAATTTATGGCGCTTTCAATTCTTTGATCTTCGAACAAGATTATGATGATGATGATGATGATGAATCGGCGGAGAATTCTCTTTGAAAAAGATGTTCGAGAATGATTCACAAAATTCTTTACTAGTAAATAAGACGGGAAAGATAAGAATTCAAGGTTTTTGGCTGAAATACACCTTTGAACTCGATGCTCGAAGAATCAGGGAAAATGCGGATTTTGGCCGGAAATTTTCATAATTAATATTCCGAGTTCACCAACCGATTCACATACGCACAAAACACAAACCCCTTTCGCCACCAATCGGGGATTTTAGCCGCACAACTTCGTCAAAGACCAGTTTCGAAGAATAAAATCGAAAGTTTCTTTATTTTTCGAATCACAAAAATAAAAATCCCATCCGAATGATCTTCATGATCATCGACATGATGATGATCATCCTCATCATCGATGTCCATCCATGCAGCACACACACACACACGAACAGGCTAACGTGTTTAGGATGATGTTTCCAGTGTTGGTGTTAAGAGTAGAATGTCGTCGTCTTTTGGCGATCGTCTGCGGATCCTGTAATGAACAGTCGAAGCCGCTGCTCAAGACCAGTCTGAAGCGTACGGCAGCGGCGGCAGCTTGAAGCCAAGTCCGAATGCCAAGTGGATTGTCGATGTCTATATGTGTTTGTGTGTATGTGTGTGCTTTATTCTAATTCAAAGTGAGAAAAAAAACATCGAAAAAAAATACACAACCACCATGGTGGATAGTTGAAGCTGCTGCTGCGGCTGCTGTTGTTGCAAACGGTTTCCACATTTTCATCGTCGTTGATATTATAACGATGATGATGGTGGTGGTGATGGTTGTGGCTCTGCCCGATCAATTACGAAATCCATTCCAAGCTTCTGCTGGGATGTTGAACATTATCCATAGCATACTTTAGCTCTTTTTTCGTCGTCTTCTACTTTGAACAAGAGAATGGAAACAGCAAAACGGAAAGCTGCTTGCAGTTGCAGATATTATTATTATTATTATTTTGTTTTATCGTTGTTTCTCGTCCAACAATAATTGTGCCACGATTCGTGATCGGTATGTTCGTTCATCCATTCTTAGAGAATAGGAACGAACGAACGAACGAACGAACCAAAAAAGAGTTAATGAGAGCAAACGTATTTATATTTAAATCATCATCATCAAGCCTGGGAAACTTTCACTCTTTCTATCGCTGTTCTGGTTGTTTTTTGGCCTTTGAAGCCAAACATACCACCAACAAAAACAGCGAAGAATCTGGTTCAAAGTCTGTGGCCAAAGAATTCGCTGGTTGGGAATAGAATTATAAAAACTATAAGCTGAAAGGAGAAAAACTTCAAGTCACAAGATTTACGAGATGGAGATTCCCTCTGGTTACGCTTGTCGCGTCATTCGAAGTACATTCGAGGAACCTGTATGCGGACAAATTGGGAAGATGGTGATGATGATGATCAAGCAATGATTGCTGGCCATCAACGAGGAAATATTGGTTATTTTCATTATCAATTTGTTTGGTCGACTAGTTTGTCGCTTGTGGTCTGGCTAAAAATAGACCCTCTTCAACGGGCAGGAAAAACTAATTTTAATTTTTTTTCGGTTGGAAAATGGTTATGATCCGTAAATCCTTTGCCCTTTGCCCATAAGGATGAAAAGGATTGACATTGAAACCGTTGACATAGCCGTCGTCTGGTTGTTTTTCCGGTCTTTCGATCTTTTTTCCTCGGCTCAGAAAAATCAGTTCAACGAACATCAGACGTGTTCCCCCTGGAGATCCCTCGAGACAGCTACCAATATTGATTGAAAATTGATGAGACTTTGTTGATGTTAATAATGAATGATCATAATTATTGCCATGATTTCAATGTCAACCTGGCAATCTCAGTCAAAACAATAAATCAATCCGAACAGGTAGCTTAAAACATGTCGTGATGATGTCTTAATCAACAACAAAATTTGAATACCGAACATAATCAACGTCATTATGACCATCATTACCACTAATGATGATAAACAAATAATCAAAGTTTTGTTTCCACACAATCCAATCAAGCTTCAATGTCAACCACAGGTTTATTGGAAAGATTGCTGAATCCCAAACACCGTTCCAGGATATGCTGTGTGTTCGACGTTGTCGTTAATTGAAATGACCATTGGTCATGTTCCAATTGAAATTGTTCGCTAACGACAGATCAAAATAAAAATGATGAATCTGTTCCAGGACAAACCGCAACCTCGATTCGATCTTTGATTGATTTCCAAGAACACGAGCCTCAACAAGATCCAATAAATCACTGCTGTGAGGACATAGTTTTGGCCTAAATTTCAATGTCATTTGTCCACCGATTGTCGTCGTTGTTGTTGTTGCTTCAACGTAAATTTATTGTCTATTACCTATTGCCTACATTATAATTATCATCATCATTAATTTTTCCGCCTGTTTTTTTTTCGAGGAAAAACGCATACACAAACACATATTCAATTAACCTTTGGAATTGATGAATGAATCAGAAATAAAAACGAATATAAATCTAGGGACTTGGCTTCTATAAGAGCTCCAAGAAAAAAAACTGGAGCGAAAAAAGCAAAAGAGCTGGGATGAAGACAATCCTCTTCATGATGGAGCAGCAGCAACAGCAACAGGTTGCGGTTGCATAACATTAGATGATGATGAAAAAAAATTAAAATGTTAATATTAAAATGGATAATATTAGTTACATTTGGAACAATCCTTATTTGAGCATTTCGATCAGCTCAATCCAGGGATCAGAATTGATTGATAATTGGGATCACTCTGTATAATTGTGATGTCCAATTTCAATTCACAGGTGAATTCCAGTGGGGCACCCAAATCCTGAAGAGATTTTCGGGATGTTTCATTGAAAATCTTTTGTTTTTGAAACAAGAAAAGCAAATAAAACGATCAATAACCCGATTATGATTATGAACACACATTCTCTTTCTTTTTTTTCTTCGTTTCCAACAAATTTTTTTTGGGCCACTAAAAGCAAAATAAAAATAAAAACACAACAGTTTCCATTTCGGCATCAACCTTTGAACACAAATATTGAACTACTAAAACAGCAACAATCCTCCTGTATCATCGTATTGTTGTTGATTTTGTTCCAAAAAAGAAACACAAACACCTATACTTTGCAACAATGAAACAATGGCCTGGACGTGGATGATGATTATTTTCCAATTTAGATTGTGAATCAATCGAGGACGAACACACACACACCTTTTACACCTTGTTCAACGAAGACCACGACCTACCGACACACTAAAACAGATATTTTACATCAACATCTTCTTCGTTCGAAAACCATAGCCATCTTTTCAAGACGATGATGATCATCAATAATCAATTTGTTTTCCGTTTCGTATCGTATCGCGTGAATCTTCCACCATCGTTTACTTGCCATGATCTATGGACAAGGATGCCCAACCTGTTGCTCATGAACCACCATGTCTTGCATGGTTTTTCCTCCTGGGCTCCTGGGCCAAGCCAAACCCGTTTTAGAGTAACTATGCAGTTTGTACTATGCAACCATGCACTTTCACTTGACCAATCACCACAAAGTTCAGTCCCTCAAATTGGTATTGCCCACTGTTTCCCCAAATCAAATCACCGCCTTCAAAACCAAGGCTGAATTAGAGCGGTGGGCCTATAACTTGGCAAAACAACAGAAACAGAACAAGCAGAAGGAGGAGCCATACGTTCTCAGTAATCCAACCTTTCCCTGTCACATATTGATTCAAATGGTCTTTTTAACCATGACTAGACTTGTGGCTCTTTTCGATGTTCAGTATACTAAGCCAAATAACTACCTCCCCAAAAACCAAAGTTGAACCAATCAAAAATTAGAACAATGAGCCTATAACTGGCTACATTATTTTTTTTTGATTGAACGTGCGCAATGTTGAAGCTCTCAATTTTATATTCTTCCGATGTGGTTAGCAATGGGCCGAAAAAGTTGGGCATCCCTGATCTACGACTATTGGTCCGTTTCGGGATGAGATTAGGGCCATCATTTGTTGATGAATATTTTAGCATTTCTTTTTTTTGGGAATTTGAAGGTGGTCTTCCAACAACAAAATCCAATGGGCGTATCGATGGTGGACGGTTATTTACTTATGCAAATTATGTTTTAGTTGCTTGAGATTCGGTTGGTTGCGCTGAAACCATACCGAAAAATCGAATCATAATTTTATTTTGTTCCGGAAAAGAGAGTAAGAGGATTAAATTACGGGAAATACGATTTCCGGATCGGATTTTCTTCTTCTTCTGTTGGTTGCGCTATTAGTATTCATTTTTCAATGTAGCTTCAAAATTCAAAAATATTACCAAAACGATGTTCATTTATTTTTTTTTCTGCACTGACCAACATCTCGATCCTCCGCATCATTCAATAACGGAGTGGCAACCGAAAAAAAAATCTTCACCAAAAACAAACACATAGAGATTGGAAGAAATTTGTTCGAAGCCTAAAAGCCATAAATTAATCCTCTTCTTTCTACTTTTAGCAAATTTTTTTCCTCGAGCAAATACGCGGAACTAACCAACATTTTTTCGGGTTCTCTCTCCCTACTTCTCCTAAACGCCCACATAAAGAGAAGAAAGAAAAAGAAGAAATACCTGATGCACATCCATCAAATCATAATATTTTTTGCTTCGACTCTGGAATCTTCAAATCAGCAGAAATTTTTGAGAAATTTTAAATCCATGTTTGCACGGGCGCTAGAGCGCGCGTGTTTGAATTTATGGATCTGTCTCCCTGCACACGGATTTGACACTGGTGATGCTAGCGAGGATCCTGGGCTTTAGGATGCTAAAAAGCGCACGAGTTCACACGCATCAACGGCGTTTGTTTCCTATTCTTCTTAAAATAAAATCATCTGATGGCTAAACTTAGGGTTAGACGTTGATGATTATGATCTTTTAGGCGATGGAAATTTCACCAACCACCACCATTAACACCACCTGTTTGCACAGCTAAGTGAAGACACCCAAAGATGTTTGGTGTTGTACTTCCTCAAACAAACACAACAATTTTTTTTTCTTATTTATCGTTGAACCCTGCTGATGGCCGAATCACTGAATTTCCCGCATGATATTCGCCTTTTATTAATATTAATAAATAAATAAGAAGGAGACGAAAATAAAAGAAAAATAAATCCTAACAATTTATCAAATTTACGAAGAACTTCCCCCCATCCCGCTCCTTCATTCATCATAGCAACCGATGAATCCATCGAGTTTGGATACTGATTTGAAATTCAAAGCGCGCCAACCATTTCAAATGTCACCAAGGACATGTGACCAAACCATCAACCAATCAACTGTCAACGATTTTTTTTATAAAAAAAATGCGCTATCTTGAAGGGAAAATCTTTGGAATTCTTCGCATTTATGCTGATGATGATGATGATGATGAATGAAAGATTTTGAGGGGGTGTTGGTGGTGGTGGTGGGAAATTGATGGTCGACTTTCGGAAATGAATCACCCCGACCATCCGACCAACTTGAAGAGAAGAAGCCAACGAACCGCTAAATGTCCCTGCATCTCTCTTCCCCTCTCTCTCTCGGATTGTGGCTTTTCTTTCATTCGTTTCGGGACACAATTAATTTATGATTATTAGTAATTTTTTTTCGCAACGAAGGAGTACGCCAGCCCACCAGCTTTGTTCGTGTGGCCAAAAATAAAAAACCTCAAGACGTCTTTGCGTGTAAGCAAAGTGTTTCAAATTTGGAAATGTCATTGGATCCAAGCTGTCACACCCACCAGTGCCCACACACACGTACACAAAAATACAGTGGCACAAAATAATTTAAAAAAAATAACGGTAACGGTGATCGTTTTAGCATCAATAAGATTAATTTTTTGAAATTTTTTTAATGAGAAATTTCTATCCTCCGGATTATCTCTCCGGATGCCTCGTATTTTGAGATTACGTAAAAGCCAGCATTGAAATACTATTTTCGATCCAAATCCGAAACAGAAAGATAGATCGTAAACGCGGTGGGCGTATTGTATTGTATTTTTTTGTGTCTGTGGAAATTATACGATCAAAAACAAAGATTGTATCAGTTTTGAAGGTGTCGAAAAGAAAAGGTGAATCATGTTTGATCCGTATCAGCGTCCGTGAATTCAATGGATTGTTGGGAACATCTTCATCATTGGAGAATGCGTCATGAATTTCAACCTTCAATATCATCATCATCATCATTATTGAAGGTTTAACGTACACACTAAGACAGACACGCCATGGAAGATCAGGTGGTCCAGGTGAAACAATTACCAATCGACTACAATACACTGGTTCGTGTGTGCGACAAGCGCGCCTACGCGGTGGTCCACCTTCGGGATTAGCTGTTGATGATGATTATTTTGTATTGTAATGATTATACAACACACGATCTCTAATCACGTGTGTATACGGTTAATTGTGGATTAAAATCTGCTCTCCGAGTACTATGCGATTAATTTTTTATGTGTGCGTTGAACTTAAACTTGAACTACATGGACACGAAGAGGATAAAAGAAAGAGAGATAAATCATCAACCCGAAACACTCTTAAGAATATGCTCGCTTAATGATGATCATGATGAGAAAACAAGCTTTTTATTTATCATAGTTCATATTCATCAATCAATCTAGAGTTTGAATTTTAAGAGGATCGATTTTTTCTGTATTGCTTTCTATCCTCATCAGTCAGATTATCGGAAGATAGATCTACTCGCAATGAATGATGTTCGGGCAACGGTTTCGTCCATAGCGTCTCTTTTAATGGTTTAGGCCTGCGACGAAATTCTGGATAACGATTAGGCACATTCAATGGTGATCGATCTGGATTTTTTCGTGGCCAATCGGCAAGATCCAAATCGGCATTGTTGTTGTACGGTAAGATGGCTGATGAAGCTCTTAAACCTCGGAAACGGCCAATTTGTCCACGTTTTCGATTCAATGTTGATTTTAACCAATCCGGTGTGTTTGGAGGCAATGGCTGGATGTATGGTAATTTTGGTCTACCCTCGTAAGTTGGATACATTTTTTCCGTGTCATATGATTCGAATGGATCGATATATTTCAAACGTTCTAATAAAACTTCTTTGGACAGTTCTTTAGGATCACGAAAAGAATCCAAATATAAATTAAATGGAGCCCGTGCAGGATAATGAAGCTGCTCGAAATGTGTGATTTGCTTTGGGAAAACATATTCATAATGTGGACATCTCATATCTGTGAAATCAAGGAAAAAAGAATTGAAACTCAACCATAATTAAATTTTTGTATCTTACCAAGAATATTGTGAAAAATATTTTTACAAGTATCGCTCCAAGTAGTTTGAAACCAAGATAATCCGACAGGTTTCAATTGACATTGGCTTTGAGCAGAACACTCGGACATGAATTGAAGGCCATTGAATTTTCGTTTTCCTAAATCAAAATCTTGAATCTTTTGGCAGTTTTGCAATTTATTATCATGTTGAAACAAAACAAATGCATAACGATGATAGCCTAAACCACGAATACCGTAAATTGGCAAGTATTCGACCAGCGTTTCATGTTCAGTCTGCGAGCCATGTTGATGAATATTTGCCAACATCCAATGACAAACACCGGTATCGGAAAAATGTGAATCAAGATTGACTAGAGCTAAGGTATAATATTTTGAATCAGGTTTTTGTCCACTGATCAATCGTACTGCAGTATCAGAAGATGTTGGCGGTGTGGACAAATCAACTTTGTCGATGATTCCGGACGTATTGATGGTGATCAATGGTGGCTGAGATCCGTATTCTGGTGGAATTAAATTACCACGAAACGATTGCAAACAATTAACATCTTTTTCTTGGTTATTTTGTTCGAGGTTCATGAATTCAGCATTGATCGGAACCAATGGAATGAATTGAAACAATTCTGGATGCTTGAATTTATAAAATTTCACCTCATCCTTAGCGTTAGCTTGAATCAGTTCACGCTGGGTTTGATTTTCAAACGGTTCTTGAAAAAATAAATCTCGAAATATCGAATAATGATGAGCTAACTGTATGGTCGAATCTAAATATTGCTTGGTAAACTTGTAAATATTGGACAGTTGATCATATTCTTGCTTGTTTAGGAATGAGTGTTTTGTTTTTCCATCAAAATCCAGACCAATATCCTGATGATCAGTATCATCAGAATCGTCATTTTTCGAATGGTTCATCATCAGAAGGGCAGCTTGTTCAAGAAAACATTGATACGGTTCGCTGTTTTCTTCAACACCGATGTTTTTGGTACTAATGGCATTGTCAAAATAATTAATTCTGTTCAATTTTTGTCGTATGTTTGGGTACTGATCTGGTGGCTTGTCGATAATCAATTCTTCCAAACCAACGTCGGCTGTGGCTCCAGGCCTAGAATGGCGTTTTTCCAATGTGAAGGAACAATGAAACCAACGATAATTCACATGATTGATCCGTATGATCTTCAACATGATTGGAAAAAATCAAGGGTTTTTAAATTCTCCTAAAAAAAAACACTAAAAATCCACACCAAAGCAAGCATGACTGATTTATGTGCTGCACAAACAAATGCAGAACGACAACGCCACCTCTCAACAAATTTCTCAACTAAAGTCCTGGTTTTTATGAATAGGCATGATAAATGACTTGCGCAGTTCGCAAAACGCGCACACGTTGCCTCTCGCAATATCCGCCTTCAATGCTGTCTTCCTTTTTCTTTTGCTAGCTCGCTTGCTAACAGCGACTTTTGTATTGAGCATATTGAAGTTTGTTTTTTATTTTCATCCAGTGTTTTTTTGATCCATTTCTGTGATCATGAGGTAATTAATTGGATCAATTATTGATTTTAAACAATGAATTTGATAAATAAATGAATGAATTTACAGTTCATTGCGTTTGCAAAAACGTTTGGCCGCCGCGGTGTTGAAGTGTGGCCGAAACAAGGTTTGGCTTGATCCAAATGAAAACAACGAGATCGCCAATGCCAATTCTCGGCAAAACATTCGAAAGCTGATCAAAGATGGTTTGATCATCCGTAAACCAGTGGCAGTGCATTCACGTGCCCGTGTTCGTCGTAATGCCGAAGCTCGAAGAAAGGGCAGACATACTGGACCGGGTAAAAGGAAAGGTACCGCCAATGCTCGGATGCCAGTGAAAGTTCTTTGGATCCGTAGGATGCGTGTTTTGCGTCGATTGTTGAAAAAATATCGTGAAAATAAAAAGATCGATCGCCATCTTTATCATGAATTGTATATGAAATCCAAAGGTAATGTTTTCAAAAACAAACGTGTCCTCATGGAATACATTCATAAGAAAAAGGTGGAAAAATTGCGCCAGAAACAATTGAAGTAAGTTTTTTTTTATTGATTATTGAAATGAACCCTTCCTTAACCTTAATTCTGTTAATTCAAATCATCACCATAGCGAATTGGCCGAAGCTCGAAGACAAAAAGCCAGAGAGAAGCAGAGACGTAGAGAGGAAAGACAAAAATCCAAGCTTTTAGCAACACATGAGATGTATCAGAAAGAAGATGGTGACAACAAATAGACCACTGGAATTTGTCGGAATGAAATTTTTGTAACATCTTTAAAGTTTTATAACATCCAAAAATAAAATACTGGCTCTCATCAAAATCCAATAGTGTTTATTATTTTTCGAAAGCTCAATTGTTTGCATTTAAAGTATTTTAAAACATTTTAGTTAATCAAATCATCCCAAAATGCTTAACAAAACGGGCAACAAGACTAGGCCATGAAGGGCACCGATTACCACAATGCCCATGTACATCCTAAAGTAATAAATCTGGAATATCAATGAAGGTGAAAATGCCAGAATGACGATGCCACAAAATTTGGTCATGGTTATACCGGACATGACCGAACTGCCCATATCGGCCAGACCGTATTGTGCTCGGCCAACCCTTGTAGGATGTTTAGATAATGTGGTAGCACGAGCTATATGTGCACAAAACTCAATCGATATTCCTATGCTCTGGAATAAAAAGCGAATTTTAAACTCATTTTATTTGTCAGATATCAGATACTTACCATGACCAAATTGACCAATGATACTGCATTCAATGAAATGTTCCAAATGTACATCAATCCAAGCATATTGATTATGATGCTAACTATTGTCGTGACAACCATTAATGATACGATCAGATTGAATGATAGAAAAAAACACGTCACCACAAATATGCATAATAATGCGAATAGAATATTGATCAATGAATCTCGCCAAATGGTCATATATTGTTCGTAGAACACATAGAAAAAGCTGTATGGAAACACATCGAATTGTGCTTGACGATCTTCTGATTCCAATATCAATGTTTTAAGTGCTTCCTCGATGTTTCTTGAAATTAAACGAGCATTGCTCAGGGCACGGGAAAAATCATTGGTTCTTTGCAATGGTACATGATAGGTCATGAAATATGAAGCATGTATGCTATAATTGTCTTTTTTGATCGCATGAAAATAGCTTGGCCTTCCTCCTTTGGCACAACTTGTAGTAGGAACATCAGTAAGGAAATAATCCAAATATGGATAATAAAAATCTTTCGGTTTTATACGATACAGATGATCACGACACCAATCGGTTGAAGAGTCTTCACAAATTATTTGGCATTTTTCACATAAATCAGATTCAACTGAAAATTATACAAGCAAAGTGGTTAATATTGGACAGTATCAATGATCCCAAGAGAATTACCGGTGGATGGACAAAATGTGTGATTATTGGAGAACAAACGACAACAATCCTCCGATCCGGCCCAGGAAAGATAATCATCGATCCAGCTATTCGGTGTGGAACGTACAATGAAGCTTCGTTCCGACTGATTGGCTGCTTGTGTAATCATATTGATCATTGAATAATCGGAACATCCACTCTGCGAGCATAAAAGATTTTGATGATCGGAAACATTGAATGGATGTCCATTTAAAACAAAATAAACCGGCGGACCAACTTTGAGCTTTTCGATTTGTGCATCAAAAAATTTCAACACATACGAATCGGTTGGCATTGAATTTTTTTGATCCAGGCCAACTTGGATCCGACTGGCCACCGATAACGATGCGCATAGCCAGGCTAAAAACACCAAAATCACCGCTAAACGAACACGATCTTTCATCAAGAATGGTGCATAAATGTTCTTGAAGAACAGATACAAGTAGCTTTTTTTGGTACCAGAATTGCTGCTGCTACTATTATTGCTGGCAGAATCGGCTGAGCTATTGTTGTTGCTGGATGGTTCAGTTTTTTTTGAAGTTTTCCAGAACAAAATCTCCCAACGATTTTCGTCTCTACGTTTGGCATCCCAGGCCAACATTGGTACAAAAATCAACATTTGAAACATGAATGCAAACAATAACGCTATTCCGGCGTTGATGGCGAATATTCTCACCGCGGGCATCGGTGTTAGGCCTCCGAGGAAAAAGCAAAACGATTCTGCACAAGCTGCTAATAGAATGGATGGTGCCACCGAAGACATTAATCTTCTCATACGTTCCTCTAAATCTAATTGATATTCTTTAGAGTTTGTATCGTGAATAGTTGTCGATCTTGGTTGAAGATCCAAGTGTTGGACCAAAATGAAAATATTATCCACTCCAACAGCCAACACCAGGAACGGTATAACTTCGATAATAATCAATGTTGAACGTACGCCTAGATAGCAAAGAAACCCAATGGATGAGATGACCGATAGTGCAACAATCAACACGCCCCAAAGTCCAAGAATAATTTTCGAATCAATCAACCATCTATCTTTGGAAAAATCGCCCAGAGAAAAAATGATGTATAGGAACATGACCATATAACTGATTAATACGGTGGTTACGTTCGATTTACTCAAACGATCCAATTCGTCCTCTATCGAACGCTTCGAGAAGGGAAAAGAAAGAAGAAAATTCAACATAAGATTTATAAACTTTTCGAATGAAAGCTTTTTTACCTCTGAATAAAAAGCAACATCCATCAAAGGATCATCGTACTCGAGCAATAAATCCAGAAACAATTTCTCCCATTTCATAGCTTTAACATTATCTTCAGGATTGATGGCATTATTCAATGTTAATGTGAACACCAATGCTTTAGCTTCGATTGCTTTATCTTTATAATCGGCCAATGCAATATTAGGAAAAATCGGTCCACCGTATGGTGCCAAACAAGTTATTCCCTGGCGTTTCATCGTAAACGGATTGCTTATACAGGTCCGGATCCAATCCAGATAATCCTTGCTTTCGATTAAACTACGATCGTTTTGAAACCAACCAATCACCGACTGTACCATACAAACATTATTATTCATTGGTGAATAACAAATATCAGTAACTTTGATTTTGGCACCCGTTTCAGTTTGCTCAACGGTCAAATTCATAATCTTTTGCTGCAAATCAAACAATTTCAGTAAAATGGTTTGATTGAAAGCTGGACCATATATGGTCCCATTATGATGGATAGGTGTTTGATCTTTTGGAGAAATGACAATATTCTCCACTCGATAGAATGGTTCGAAATTAGTATCAAAAAATTTTTTCTCAATCCTGGCTCGGCTTGATGGTGTGGACCAAAGCTCAATGGGATCCGTGATTGGATCGAATTTATATAAACCAGTTAATAGGATGATACCGATGGCCACACCCAACAATTGTAGCAACATACCATGCGGTTTGCGTGCACAAATCCGTCCATAATTACCGAACGCTTTGCACAAATAATAATTGACTAATAATCTTTTTGATCGTGGCCGAGTATCATCGTCGGCAACGTTCCGTTGATTACTTCTAGTTGATCTTTCAGTTTGTGATTTGAATTGATTTTCTTCCATTACCATAGCATTGGAATCACTTCTCTTGATCAATCCATGATAGATCAAATAAAAGCCAAGAGTCAGGATCAAAACGAGACCGTAAAAAATTCCCATGCAAAAAGCATAACCATCCACGCCCAACAAAAGCCATTGTTTCGGTTCACCCGGAATCGGTCTAGGTTTAGGGCATCTTTTAGGACAATCAACACATGAACAAGGCTGATTGTTCAATAATTTGGGTGCTTCATCACAACCGGCAACAACAAAATGACCGGCATTATTTTTCATTTCCTCATCCGGCATAAATTTGAAATTTATTTGGAATGGTGCAACATCCTTTTGTCCTACATACTTGAAGAATTTTTCCGCTGTACAAATTTCTGATGGATCTTCCAAACCACACATTAAGACTGGTAATACTTTGATACCGCCGGAAGGCATTTTTACCTCGGAACAAGAATCATATATACCATAAGCAGTACTGTTGGCAATCTTATAATCAATGCTTAAAACTGCATGGGTTGTCGAATTGAATTCGGTTACTGTAATGAAATCGGATTGTTTGGGCGAACATGTCATTTGATAAAAAATACGCCCAAAATTGTAAAAACACGATGGACAACGACCCAACATTGATTTCGGGAAATTTATTTGCTCTTCCGTTTTAAAAACTTGATCCGAATCACAGCAAAAATCAGTGCCATATTCGGGCAACTTCTTTTTGACTATTTCAAATGCGCTTGCATTGACGTGAACGGTGGATGTATTTTTTGCACAAGGTATTGGTAATTTCAAACCAATTATATTCGACATTGAACCACATTGATTTTGCATATGGCATGACGAATCAGCACGGAACCCGATTAACTAAGGCATTAAGAAAACCAAACAAATCAAATCAACAACTTTGAAAATAAACAATCATTTTGGATCATATGAAACTTGCCTGGAGCGATGTAACCATCAGAACACAGACTATTTTCGGTATAATACTCATCTTTTTTCGGGCAATATTTGAATGAGCAGAAATTGGTTGATTTGTTTGATTTGACGTTTTAATCCGAAAATTAATTTAATAAAATCAAAGTTGTAAGTTTACGCTTAATCATTCAATTCAACAATAAAATTCTGCTTTTGAATTCCAATGCACATAATCATCCGATGTTGTTGCCTATTAATGATTTATGGATGAGATGGATTTTATTTGGCATTTCAAAAAAAAAGTTTGTCAAATTGAAAAACCAAAAGAAAAAGGAATATCATCCACCATTTACACCAATAACATTATCATCATATAGAAATACTGCGTCGCGACAAACTAAAAGTTAACGACTTCATTACCTTTAGTTATATGGATGATGAAGATTAGCCTATGGAATGTGGATCAAATTTAACCGTTCAGTTAAATACTACGATTGACTTGATGATAAATTTGATTCTTAGATACCAGCCACATACAAGAAACTTAATCTCTAATCGATTGATTGATAAGTCGATTTATTATTACCAGAAAAATGTACGATCGATACGTAACAAGATTAATAAACTTGGATTTTAAACTCTTTTTTGTGTATCCAATTGAGATTAATTTTGGAAACAGGAAAAAATATTGAGTACACTTCTTTCAGAGTGCATAGGAAATTCGAAATTCTTTTTTTTCTCAATTAAATCAAAAGCTGATTGGCTCAAAATTCTAGAATCGTTTGCGTTTCAACAATTCTGGTTCCCATTTGATCGGATTTGTCTCTTCGGTGGCCGTTTCATCTTCTTTGAATATTTTAATGGTTTTATCTGCTTCGCCAGCAATCAATCTTGAACTGCTACGATCGAAACAAAGCGCAAACACACCACATTCTGATTCAATCGAACCAGTCTGAGCTCTGGATTGTAAACGTTGAAAATTGTAGCCAGTCCGCCAGTCCCAGAATAGCATTGAACCATTATCACCACCAGAAACCAGGACACCATCTTCATTGACAGCCAATGCGTTGATGATGGAATCGTGGCCATTCAAATTCTGTATGAAACGACCTTCGGGCAGTGCCCATTGTTTTATGGAGTTTATGGATCCAGAACAGAACATATTCAAACGTGGATGTGGGCATAATGCTCGGACACTTTTCTTGTGATTGGTCAATGTAGCCATTGTTTTACCGGCTACAATGTCCCATAATCTTATTGTGGAATCATGTGATCCGGTAACCACTTGTGGATCGATCGCTTGACAAAATACCGATGCTACAGTGTTTGAATGGCCACTTAGTGAATGTATTTGAGCTTTGGTACGCATATCCCAGACACGGGCCACCGAATCACGACCGGCAGTGACCAATATATCCAATGTTGGATGTAAGGATAAACAATACACTCCGGATAAATGTCCATGATAGTGACGGACCACTTTGTTATATTCTAAATCCCAACATTTGACCGTCTTATCTTCACCACATGAAAATAGATATGGTTGTCTTGGAGACACTTCCAATCCACGAACAGGCGATATATGGCCGGTTAAGGATAATTTTAAAGTTCCCGTGGCAAGATCCCAGATCTTGATGATACGATCACTGGAACCAGTGGCAAACCATTCATTTCCTGGCTCCACAGCAATGCATCTAACCCAACCAGTGTGGCCCGATATAACACGATACAATTTCCATGGTGCGTGCCATTCTGGTTTGGGCATTTGTATTGGCTTCCTAGGGGCAATACTTAATCCCGATGCTAATACTACTTGTTTATCATTGCCTTTTCTGATCTGATTTGAATCTATTGAAGGATTGGTCGGTATAGCAACAGCAGAATTCACCGGTGCCGGTAATTTCGACTTGAGCTCATCAATAGGATTTTGTTGATCAATTTTGTGACCGTTGGCCAAAACCAATGCTGTCGATGATGATGGTTTTTTGTTGATCATTGATGATTTAGGGTTGTTATCTTTTTTATTTGATATCAAACCATTTGGCACCAGTGGTAATATTGGTCCGTATTGACTTTTAGCTTTAATATTATGATTGAAATTTAACATTTCAGCATCGAAAGGTGGCAACATGTTCATATCGCTAGCGAACATTTCATGGGTTCTTTTCAGCATTCTGAAAACTAAAGTGTGCAATGTATGTTTGGGAATGGTTTCATCAAGAATTTGATCTTCTTCAGGCTCATCTTGTTGTGGTTGTTGATCGTTCGATGTTGCCGGGGATTGTTGTTGACGTGTTTGATGATGATGTTGTGGTGTGGATGGTGCACGAATCGATGGTCGATGAGGTGTGGCAATATGTTGATGGCGTGTCCTTACCGGTGTGGTTTCAATTGAATCCATGGTTATCCTCTTACTTGGTTTGGATAAAATTCCATAAATCTTGAGACCACTAACAATGAAATTTCGGTCACGTGATTGCGCGTAAATAAGCACTCGGGTATATTCATAAAGTACGGAATCAAATTTTTATTTGCAAAATTATCTCAATTTTTTTTGGAACTATAACAATAATGAAAACAACTAAAACTAAATCTTTTCAAAGGATAATGTTGGATCACTTGGTTTCTAAGAATGTCTTTAATTTGTCTGGTTGTACTACACCACGTTCGGTGATGATTCCGCCGGTGATCAATTCAGCCGGTGTAATATCGAAAGCAGGATTCCAGCATTGAATTTTGGTCGGAGCAATTTGCACTTTGCCTATCCATTTCATTTCATGATCTGGCCGCTCTTCTATCGGTATTTTCTCACCATCCGAAATGGACAAATCAATGGTGGAAATCGGTGATGCAACATAGAAAGGAACTTCAAAATGTTTAGCCAAAATGGCAATCTGAAACGTACCAATCTTGTTGGCAGTATCACCATTGGCAGCCACACGATCAGCACCGACCACCACTGCATCGATATTTTTGGTTTTCATCAACCAAGCAACCATACTATCACAGATCAATGTGCTAGGTATTTGTTCGGCGACCAATTCCCATGCTGTCAGCCTAGAGCCTTGATTATAAGGGCGTGTTTCGGTACAATAAGCTCGTTTCAATAAACCTTTCATGTGGAGACTTCGTATCACGCCCAATGCTGTACCATAGCCAGCGGTGGCTAAACAACCGGTGTTACAATGGGTTAAAACATTGAATTTTTTCGTTCGTTTACTGGAACCATAGAAAATGTGCTCGGAACCAAATTCGCCAATCTTCAAATTGGTTTGTTTATCCAATTCCAGTGCTTGGTTGCAATATTTTTTGATTGATTCAATCATCCTATCGAAATCCATACCATTTTCTTGGCGTTTGGTTTGCATGAATTTTAATAAGTCATCAAATTCTTTACGTATATTAACCGCAGTTGGTCTGGACGAACACAAGTATTGTGCTTTTTGTTTGACAAAAGCAAAAAGTTGGTCCAAATTTTTGTTCAAAGATTTGATCACATCCGATTTAGAAAGCTCAACGGCCACACCAAGCAAGCCAACAATCGCGATGGCCGGTGCACCACGAACTTTCATCTGATTGATGGCCTGCCAAGCATCTTCAACGCCGTGAACTTCTTCATAATCGACAGTTGTTGGCAATAGAAGTTGATTCAAAATCGATAATTGATTGTGTTCAATTTGGTAGATGATCGATTCGGCTACAAAAGACATTTTTAAACATTGGACAAAATGATCTGAATAACATTGCTCTAATCATCATTCAAATGTTAGCCCGAAAAACATCATTATCAGCGTGGTCGTCCACAATCGATAATTTCATTTCATGTGATAACTAGCGGAAAAATGAAGCACAACGCCATCTCTGGGTGACAAACAAAAGCACTAGTATTTCAAAATCAAGTTTTCAATTTTCATTTTATTTTTTTATGATTTAAAACATCATTTCAAGAACATTGACCGATGGATTTAAAATATAAACTATGCGGCAGAATATAGGTATAGGTGTGTATGGGTTCCAAAAGTCTGATCCAAGTGTGGTTGCGATACATTCAATATGGAGCAAATATTTGGGCGGTGTTTTGGATCTTTTTGAGAGGAAAATAAAATAACAATTAGATTAAAGCTTCATCAACAAAGAAGATGATTAATTAATTCGATAATACCGTGGATGGATTCAGAAACAAAGGCAATGTTGTAGGTGTTGCAGATGAACCGACTGTGAATAGTGTATTAGGAATCTGGGTCATGGACGGTGATAATGAAGATGATATTCTTGATTCAACGGAGTTAGTTAAAGCGGAGCTCGCTGCTGTAGTTGTATTCACTTGGAACTTGGTTGTTGTTGCCAATGTTGGACCCCATGATGATTTATTAGATCTGATCGTTGAATAAATCAGAAAAACATCGAAAGGAGAATGTAATTTATTTATTGACTATAATGCATTAATTGAATCAAAGCAACAAAAAAGCCCAATGGTGGTAGGAGCAGAAAATTAGCGAAAAGAATGTGTTAGAACCGGATTAAATTAACATCGATCATGTTTCATTCACTATTGAATGAAGTTGTTTTAGTTAAATTTGTTTTTTGTGTTCAAATTTCGCTAATCTATTTGCTTTTAATTAAGATAATCATGCTTTTGTTACAATCAATCATGCTCTGCATTTTGATCAATGTCCAACAAAGCTTTTGTTATTCCAACAAAATCAATCGTAAACCACCATCGACTGAAACCAGGAACAAGAATCAGGATCCGGTTTCGATTCCAAAACTTTTGGTCATCTCATTGGATGGTTTCGGCCATGGATATTTGGAACCAAACTTGACGCCAAACATGTACCGATTAGCCACCGAGCAAGGTGTACTGGGACATATGTTGTCCACTTTTTCCACCAAAACGTTGCCTAATCATCATTCAATATCTACTGGGCTATATCAAGAAATGCACGGCATCGTACACAACCATATGTATGATCCTATGTTTGAGGAATATTTCGAGGATGGCCAACCCACCGACAACAAATGGTGGGATAATTTGCTGGCCACACCAATCTACATAGCCAATCAATTGTTTGATAGTGGTAGATCCAGTTGTTGCTCTCCTTGGATTGGTTGCCATGCGCGCTACTTTGGCCAATGTCAGACAAGATTTTTTCAACGTTTCAACCAATCCTCTAGCTACTATGAACGATTAGAATGGACTTTAGCTAAAATGCTCCACCCAGAGAGGCCGGTCAATCTGGCAATGATGTATAATTATGAACCAGACAATACTGGCCATAGATATGGCCCATATGGTAGGCAAACGTTACAAAAGGTTAAAGAATTGGATCAATTCATCAATCATTTACAGCAAAGATTGATCGAAACCAATTTAAGCACAAATGTGAACGTAATGGTCCTTTCGGACCATGGCCTCTGTGAGATTGATCCAAAAAAAGTGATCATTTTAGATCAGATTCTCAATCAAACATGGTTTAAAGCTTATGGTTCAAATCCAGTGTATTGTATCAGCATACGGCCAGGTTTTGAACAAATTGTCTTCAGTATACTTAAACAACATTCACAAATGTTTCCGATTGATGTGTATAGGAGATGGGAAATACCGAAAAGATTTCATTATAATAATCATAGAAGAATCCATGGCCTATTGGTGGTAGCACAAGAAGGTTTTAGCATTCATGCAACCATTGGTGAATGGCTAAAAGAGAAACATAAGCTTGGACAACATGGCTATGATAATCATGCATTATCAATGAGACCATTGTTCATGGCATTTGGGCCATCATTCAAACAAGCCTATAAACATAAACGTCCATTCATCAATGTGGACCTATATCCATTGATGCTAAAATTGTTGAACATTCCCACCGATCAATATTTTCATCAAGGTAACCTGACCAATGTAATCGATATGTTATCGACAACCACAACAAACAAAGCAACAAATTTGAATCATCATCAGCCTACCTAGATTCTTTATTTTCATCTCCATTTTCATCATCGTCATCACCGTTATCATCATCATCATCATGATTATAATTATTGATTAAATTATTGATAGACTGCTCTGTTAGTGGCTGATTATCAACATCTTGATAAGAACAAGAACCATTCCGTTCCAAATGGTTCATCCTTTTCTTTTTGATCAAACGTTTATTTCCATTCGAAACTTTTTTGGGTGTTCATATATTTTTTTTGGTGGAATTTCATCAATCCAGCCAGATCAAGAGCATAAGTAGAGGAGAGAAAAAAGACAGAACAAAATTAACCTGCAATTTGAGCAAACTTTTTTTCTAGCATAAAATTATCGTCATAATCATTAAACCAAAAAAAAGTTTTTGATAGATAAACAAATCAAATTAGGGTTTCAAAAAGATAGAGAAAAAATAAAAGGTGTGGAACAGCATAATCGTCATAATTAAACCTGAAATGATATAAAGGATAGCGGGAAAAGGAAAACAAGGTTCCCTGCTAAGGATGCAAAGGATTTTCCTCATCAAATAAAAAAGAATTATATAAAATAATTGTTTCTAGCATCTATATAATAAAATAATAAATGAAAGTAAATTAAGTAAAGAATAAGTCATTTGAGGGGGTAGATTTGGAAGATGTGGAATGGATGCTTTCATCTAAAGGATTTTCGGCATTATTTTCTGTGAATTGAGAGACTGTATCAGTGGATTGAGTTCCGCCGGATTTAGTTTCTGAATTTCTCGAATCAACTTTTCTTTCAAAAAATTAAAGGAAGAATCTGTACCATCGTTGTTGGACTGGATTGTGGTCGTTTTCTCGTAAACATATTCCGTACGATTTCGCTTGTTACGAGCACTGGCATTGTTGACCTGGATAAAGTTCTTTTATAGATAAAAGATTCCTATGAAATTATTCAGTATCTTACTTCAATTTTACGTCCGTCGATGATTTGCCCATTCAAACAATCTCTAGCACAATCAGCAGATAATCCATTCGCAAAAGTAACAAAACCGAATCCCTAATATAGAAAAGATATTGATGATAAGATGATAAGATATTGATCATCCGACAAAATCAATCAAACCTTTGATCCTCTCTCATTGAATATGACTTCCGTATTCAAAATGTGACCATATTGCTATAAGATATGGAAAAAAGTCAATTACAAAGAAACAAATAAAACTATTAAAATAAAACAAGCTACCGAAAAGAGATTTTTCAAATCACAAGCTCCGTAACGAAAAGGAATGTTGCTAATATGCAATCTTTTGGGTTTCAATTGATCCAAATCAGCAACTGGCAAGGTGTTGTTTTGAAAGTTTTTCAGACTATATCCAGGATTGATAAAATCTTCTTTTACGAACTCACTTGATATACTTTTACCTATCAAGTTATTATTAATATCTTTGTTAATGGGATTATTCCCTTTGATGATGTCGTATGGCGAGGTAATCTAATTATTTCGTCGCAAAACAATCATTTAAATATTGAGTTTCAATGTATTGATATTGTATTCAAACTTACGGAATCTGGTTTGTCCACATCATTGGAATTCAATTTTAGATTATCATTCAAGAATGAATAGTTGGATTGAGGCGAATTGGACAAAACGGAAAACACACCTGAAGACTGGGATGATGGTGTTACGCAGCGAGATAGGTCCGAGAAGCTTTCAAAATTTTCATTTGCAACAAAAGAATCATTGTATGAATCATTTAGTTCCAAATCAATCAAATAATTGGTTTTGCGAGGATTATCATTGCTGTTGCAAAAATAATCCGACCCAAAATGGTCATAAAATTGATGAAGTGGCTTTTTGGCGTTAGCACCGTTATTGTCATTACGGTCGTTTATTTGTTCAGCGCCGTAGATTTGTACCTGTTAAAATCGGATGAAAGCAAAGGGTTAACAATAAAACATTGAGGCTTTCTCTCAAAAGAAACTTGGTCGCGATCAAAAATATAGAATCAAAAAGGATAAACTACCCAAATGAGGATATCCAATTCATTCCAATCATGATTAACGTCTCTTTTAAGTTGATGTAAATAATTGTTGGAATTCAACGGAGACGGCGTAAATTGAGTAAATTCTTGATGCCGTCCCGCATCATTTATAGGAACAACGATTTTACGTGCTCCTTGCGCATAACCTTTGAAACTCCAAATATAATTTGGACTGAATGGATCATCACGATTCGGATTAACACTTCTGTTGAAACACCATTCCAAATAAGATGAAGATTTTGTTTTAGACATAATTCGTTTATTCGAAGATTCGATCGACGGAAACGTACGAAACGAGAACATTGGGAAGAATTTTGGCGAAAACCCAATCAAGTTATCAAATTAGTTGGAAGATGATGAAGAGAAAAAATTCAAACAAATTTAGATTGGTGCGAAAATATCGCTGGAAAAAAATTAAATCTTCTGGACAATGATGATCGCCTTTTATGATTCCAGATTGTGTGGTGATCAAAATCTGTTCGAAAAGTACCACTACCACCACCCAGCCCGGACAAAGAACATCAAAATTTCTGAAGGAATAATATTAACCACCAACATACACACACACGCACTCATTTATTACCGAAATCAATGGAAGCAAAAAACCGCTGCTACTTTGGGAAGCTTTCTTTCTCTCTTTTTTTTGGGGGGGGGGTAGGTGGTGTGTGTGTGTTACGCTGTGTCCTCTGATTGTGAAAGATACTTGTTGAGCTTTTCCTTTTCCTCTTCTGTTGGAAGAACACTTGTTGAAAGACACATTGATCACTTTCCATGTTCCCCTCTGAATCCCTGAATTTATTGGATTCTTCCAAATGAAGCTCCAAATGACAGAACAGCTTGGATTTTGAACCAGCTCAAGAAATGTATGGTTGAGCTTGATTCATTCATCGATTGATTCTATCATTCAATTCCTGGTGTAGAGTTTTAAAAATGGAATCGTCCAAAAAAATTATGATTTTTTAAAACAACACCAAACTCTTTGTTTTATTATCTTATGTTTCTGTTGCAAAACTTTTGTCCAGGACTGCAAAAAATTATCGCTTCTTTCCCTCGCATTTCGCATGGCCGCAAAATCTGCAGAGATTCAGATCGCCCGCCTTCGTGTGTCTTTGTGTCTTTCTCTTTGTTGATACAACGCAAGCAGAGGGAGGTTTTTTTGCAAGTCAAAAAACAAACTTCTTAACAAAACCATGTTACGCATACGCGCGAACAGTGGGTAGAAACATTCATCTCAAGGACACTTGTGTTGCACTGACAATGCTGGAAAGAAATCACAACACAAAGCCATACAAAACTACTCGTAGGAGGAGATTGACTGGTTTTCCAGGGCTGCACCATCAACATCAACGTTGTACTTTTTTTCCTAGCAGCATTGGTGGCAACAACGCTTCAACGCTCGCTCAGTGCGCAACAGCCAATTTTGAGCCCAAAAAAAAGTCCGCCTTTTTTTAAAAAAAAAAACTAGCTGGGCAACCATCGCTTTGTTTGCTGTTTGTTCTTCTCTGCAAGAATCTTTAGCAAATAATCTCCTGTTCCCTTGCATTACACCAAATGTAAGTGCAATGGAACCGGAAAAAACGAAAGTAAACTATGATACGGATTTGGTTTAAGCGTGTAGTGTCCAATCTAATGCGTCCTCTAAAAGTTTTTGTTCCAGGTTTTCGAATCACTGTAAATTTTGCGAGAATTTGACCGTTTCTTCGCTGAAAATCGGTCTTAGATTGTCAGCCAATGATGTGAGGATTGAGGATCGAATGTTTGTGAATTCCAAATGTCAGTGATCAAACATTTCAATAATTTTTGTTGGATCGCGCATAAAATCTCCGATAATACCCTCTGGTGACACATTTCAAATGGTTTTGTTCCTAAACAAATTCATGTCAAACCAGAATTTGAAATTTAGATCTGAATTGTGCTACCAAACATATTGATTGTCAGTTTTGGTTTTCTTATTTTTCTTTGTGAAAATTACCCTCATAATCTTTACGGCACTTTACGAGCATTATAAATCCAGATCAAATTGGTTGGATTCGCGACATAGTTTCGAACACATTAGTTTCTGGTGTGGAATTTGTTTTACCTCCCATAAACCCCACTTCTTCTCTGCTGACATGGACAAGTTTGGTCCACACAAAAATATGGAGAATGTTTTGGAGGGATCTCCGACCAGAACGCCGAACTATGAAAATCCCTGGTATCTCTTTCAAAGAATAAATAAAAGAAACGGAGACATAAATGAAGATGGAACTGGAAGAAGGAAGGGAATCGAAACCTAAAAGGTTTGCAATGCATACTCTTTGATGATGATGATGATGATGGCGGTAAATGCCGTTTTCTTGTGTTTGTTTTGGTTACAATTTATTTTTTGTTCGTGTCTGATATTTCGGATCAATACTTTCATTGCAGATCGATGGACAATTTTGAATTTTCAATATTGAATTCTGCTGAAACATCTAAAAAATTGGCAAAATTGGAATTCTCTAAACGGTTTGAGTTAGATGAAAAAAAATCAACTAAACTAATAACAAAAGAACCATCGATCTTTTTCATCGTTGATTTTTTCGTACAGGAAAAAAACAGTATTTCCGTTTCCTTGTTTGTTTGAGTGTGAGTATGGTTTCTATCTTGCAAAATATCCCTCATACATATTCATATTTTCCTCCCTTAGTTACGTCATGAATAATAATCATGAAATTATGTAATAATGCCATATTTTCCCATCACTCTTTTCAAAATATGCCTCTTGATTATGTAGAGCGGCAGCAAACTTTAACATTATAATAATCATCGTCATTAGCATATGGATGTCACACCAATAATGGACAATGTCCATTCCTGTAGTGAGCTGATTCTGGCATCATCACTCAATTATGAGAACATTATATCCTCTTATTTTTAAATTGCATGCCTCCAATGCTTCTCCTACGGTGCATGAATATGATTATGAATATTAATATTCTAATCATCATACATCATTCTGGCCGCATCTTTTTTGTTTGCCCCATTGTTCCTGGAACAAACAACCGACCAGTTTGTCGGCTTGGCAGACAAAGAATGTCGCCAGAAAGAAAAAGTTTTGAGAGGAACCAACAACTACTACTACTATGAATTTTCAACCAAAACACAATAAAAAAAACATTGTGAATGAAAAAAAAATGAAAATTCCAGCTCTAGGTGACGCCTCGGATCTAGGCGAAAGTGTTGGATCCCAAAAAGAAAGATAATAATATTAATATAAAATCTAATAAATGTATAAAATACTGTTTCTCGTCTTCAAACACCGCCGTCGACGCATTATTGCCTAACCTCAAGAATGTTGTGAAACAATAATAAATTACAATGAAGAGAGTGTGTTTGAAATGATCTCTTTTTCTTTTGCTTTTATCTCCTAGCTCTTTTGCGACTCCAAATAAAATAATGAGATAATGATGGAGTTTTTTTGTTGCTTCATCTTCTTCTCTCATGTCTAGCGAATTATTTTTTCTTCCTCTTTGAGGATCATCATCATCATGGAAACCCAATTATTTTATATTGCCCACACACATTCACCGAAACACAAACATTTTTTTTCGGGTCCAAGCAAAAAACAAACAACAATGATAATGACACCACACACACACACACAGTCTGATTCTTTTCCTCCGAACACTTCGGAGAAGATTATTTCTGCCATCATCTTGTTGTCATTGTTGTTATTGTTGTTGTTGTTGTCGTCGTCTTTTTTCAGTCCGAGAATCATTTCATTGTGATCGTTTTCATTACCACATCGTCCCATTTAGAATCCGGAATAAGATGGCAAACCACAACGATCCTTTAAGCGAAACCCCTATTTCGAATGTTCCATTCAAAAATGATGTTTCCGGGATTCTTATCGGTTTCATTACACGCACAACCCAGACACATTAACCAGAATGATGCTCCATTTGATTTAACCCTTGGGAAATCAGAAAAATTGAAAATAAGATGCTTAAAATAGGATGACTATAGAGGATGGCAATTTTCCAAGCGGAAAACTAGGCCTGTTTCCTGTTGAAAATGAACAGCTAAATTTAGAGGAAAATTGAGGTCAATGAGGGGAGAAATCATCATATTGAAACTCGATAAATATATCTTAATAAATATTGGATTCTCGTAGTGTTTAGGCGCTTAGAATGCAAATTTACTTTGTCTTTTCTAGGCCGAAAATCATCTGCTTCCTACAAACACTTCCTATAATATGTTTGGTACGATGTTTATTCTTTCCTTTTTATCAATGTTATGGTCAGGCCAGAAACTTGGCCAACACAAATGGTGATATTGAAGAAACATTAATAATACATCCTTCTCCAGTGGACAGTAAAATGGCCCAAACAGCAGTCTGCTATGAGTATCGGTACCATCATTAGTTGTACATTAGGATCATAAATTTCGGTCTGTTGTGACCACAATCTAGTGGCCATCATTATGAATTCCCTACCAAGGTCCACATCAATTATTCAACTTTAACAAAATAAGATAAGACAGAAATAATTGAACGAAACCGTTAAATTAACCCAGGAACTGACCAAAGGTTTCGAGGTTTCACTCCTTAATTTCTGGCAATTTCGATAAGCAATATTATTTATGGTATGCGATAAGATCTAGGCAATTTTTTTGGAACACGTTCCGGTCCGGATCCTAATAGGAAAATTGATTAATTGGTTGTCGATTGGTATTTACATCATGATCATCAAAAGAATTAGGAAGACATGTTTTTTTTTTTGGGCATAATGATGATCATGGAACAAAATCCGATTTCTTCACAACAGCACTTTGATACGTTCAAAAAAAGGGCCCTTAACAATATGCTTCATAAATGTTTGAGTGAGGCGTGGTTTTGGAACTCGTTTCATGTTTCGTATTAGAATATTCTTCCGGTTTTTCGGAATCTTTATCTCTTTGTCTGAAGTTTTACGTCAAATATATAATCCTAATATAATAATGAAAATGAATCTAACATTGGCGACTGGCGGCATTGTTCTGGCGCCTTTTTCCATTGGATTCTGGTCGACGGTCGTTTTGGTTCACTCCCAAAAAAAGCTTTTGATTTCATTTTGTCAATCAACCGTGGTTCACAATGGTGGCAAAACCATAAACCTTGAAACATTGAAGAAATGCAGCAAATAACCCACTTTAACGGAATGATTCTTTTCACGAACAAAAACGAACAATCAAACCAAACAATCTTCCGCGAAAAATGGAGACAAGAGAACAATAACTTGGTGAAATAATAATGATAACATAAACAACAAGAACCACCACCACCATCATCATCATCATCATCATCATCTTCACCACCGTGGTGGCCACACCAACACAATCCCTAATGAATAATTCATTTGCGTAAAAAGAAAATAAGAAGGAAAAGGAAAGAATCTCTGTCATACGCGAATTTTGGTTGCTTTCTAGCACCACCAGGAACCAGGTGAAAATGTTCGATCATGTTAGTGGTGTTTGGTTTGATAAAAGTTTTTTTGTTTGTTTTCCCCAATTCAGAATTATCATTCTGTATTCTCTGTTTTAAGATTCTTTTCTCGCCAGCTACTTTCAAAATCATTCATTCTCTTTAGGGAACAACCGTTCCCATTATCAGGTTTGCGACACAATAATGATGGAAATGTTTCTTTTCTGGAATAGCCATCATTATTCAAAATGGATGATAGTAATCAAAAAGACGATAATACATTTGTCTTTATGAATTCCAGATTGGAATCCTTGATGGTAAATTCTCCCAAAGCGATTTGTGAGCTTCTGCGCCAGAATATTTCTGCGATTTTGTTCACTGGCTGATTGCTGATAATGAGAAAAATATTGTTTCGGAAAATTGAACGAAAAGTTTCATGATCGAATCAATATTCAAAAGACGATTTATGGTCGGGGCCAGAATGGAGAGAAAAAAAATTAATGAAATCGGGAGCCAGATGGCCGAAGCTTTTGATGAAAATATGATCATCCAAAACCTTGGCTTCGGAATTATGTGAGAATAAAATAAAAATAAAAATAAAAATTGGCATTTCTGTACCACGAATAACTAGCACTAATACAGATAGCCGATAATAACAATGTAATCCAAGCAAAAGTATATTTGTTTCCGTTTTCGGTATTCATTTTTTCCAGTGATATGCCGCAAGGTTCTTGAATTAATCAATATTTGTGCAGTTGTGCCTGATGTGCCTATCGAAACAATGAAGCTGAAATTATGATGATTACAGGAATCGATCCATAATGTGGCGAACGCTCTCACTCTTACAATAATTTCGCCTTCAAACAGCAACAACAACAACAAAAATGATGCTCTCTCCCATTCGCCCATATTTCATTGATTTTTTTGTTGTTATCCTCATTCAAGCATGATTCTCATAATTTAGGTGCGAATTCCCATGGTTGCGGTTGCTCGTTTTATTCTGGCTTTGTTTGTTCACCAAGAAAAAAAAACGAGGGAATGGCTTCCGGACAATCCTGATCTAGTATCAATAGATTGTTGACCTAGAAGATAATAAACTAACCGGATAGCCTACAATAATCAATAGTCTCGTTCCAAGCATATTCTCTGAAAATTTGTCGGAGAATGAAAAACAAGAAGCCAACCAAAAGCCAAATGTAAAACCTTTGGAGATACCTTTGATATTCCTGACAATTCTCGGCGGAAGCCCACGAAAAATGCAAATTTATATTTTTGTTTTCAGAGCCCGCCCAAAACATCCCATTGGTCTTGTAAGTGTATGCGTATGCGCGTAAGTTTATTGTGCATCGTATCTTTTTTTCCAATCTTCACCACCACCACCACCACCATTATATAATTCTGTTTTCATTTAAAATGTGATGCAAATTAACCTCATTCCTATAATGAACCTCTCCTATGCCAACGATAATCATCATCACTGTGGTTGGATGAGAGACGAACCAAACAAAATGGAACCAAAAAAAACAGGAAAATAAAAAACACATCTCTTGGAACTATTCCTGGGTCATAGATGCGTCATGCTTTTCTCCGCTGGTAATGGCCTTTCTGGTATTGGCCTAATTACAGCGTTTCAGTATAGCTTTGTTGCAATTTGGAAATTTGAATTTGCTACTTTTTCCGCGAAAAAAAATTTGCGTCACGTACTCGATGAACAGTAATTTTTTGAATTTTTTTCCCTAAAAGGGCGCGAACCAAGTTGAATAAAATCCTCGATCGAATTTTTCATTTTATTCAATTCAATTGATAATAATAATAATAATGATAATAATACCATTCTTCTTTCTTGCTAACATGAATTTCGACACAATTTTTTCTACCGTGTACCAATCCCCTTCATCAAAAATTCAATTACGTTGGAGATTTCATTGAAATAACAATCCGATAGGATGAAACAATGTTCGACGACAACATGGTCTGAATATGGGACAAAAAACGCTCCTAGAACAAGAATCATTCAAGCGGACCATTTTGTTAAGGATTGTTTGTGTGTTTCACAAGAATCTGCTCAGTTTAAATACGAAATCATTTATTCATTCTTTCCAATAGCATCAGAATTTGTGTTCGGGTTCAAGTGCACCGAATAAAATATAATCTCAGGTCTAATACCAACCATTTGATTAGAAGAAGCTGGTCCGGATGGTCCGGGTCATGGTCCAACATCGAAAATCTTCAATAATATTTACATGGAACAACAGAACTTTGGTCCAATTAAACAAATAGGCGTGTCACTAGTCATGAATCATTAGTGAAAATTTTTAATTCCATTTTCGGGCCCTACACTGGACCATTGCGTGTCTTGGTGATTTTTTCTTGTTTTAATGATGCTTTTGCACAAAAATAAAAGCACAAATTTATGAATGATGTGGGAGTACCGAAAAGACCGAAGAGAAAATTCTCATTTTTGCTCTAGCTTTTTTCGATTCAGGACATTTCATTTTTCCGAACACGAATCATTAGTTTGGATCCTTACCATCCGTGGGACAACCACTGCCGAAGAAATATTGAGCGAATCCAGTAGTTATATAAAATCCAAATGAAAAGTCCATTTTGGCATCCACTCTGGTTTAGGATGACCCCCGAAGGAGAAATATGCCATATCCCAATGTATTTCGCGTATCACTTTTCTCTACTGTTATTTTTTCGCCCTAAATGGGATGTTTATATGGATCGTTTGGTTGTAACGCTAAATGTATTTTTCAAAAAGATAAATCTACAACAATATCGTGGACACAGAGGTCTGAAAAAAAGAACATCATATCCAATGATTATCTTGTTGTTTTTCGGGTTACAATGTTATATTCTAACAGTGCCCCGCCACATTATTGCAGCTAGTTTTAGAATCAATGTTTCATTTTTTATTATGATCATCATTATGAGATTTTATAACCGATTTTGTTGTATCTCTATGTATCTACGGCCAACAACGACCAGGGACCACCAACCACCACCTTTAGCTCTATGACAATCATTACGGACGGAAGAAAAACGATAACGAATGGATCCTAGGGCTAATGTTCTGTTGTTATCCACACACGCAAAAATATGATGCACAAATACGTGACCAGACCGGACGGTTATCATTTATGATGTTTTCGTTGGATCCATGGATCATGGGAATGAAATAACGAAACACGTATATCCAATCGTTCTGGCCGGGATAAACATACAACACAGACACACAGGAAAACATGTCTAGGTCTGAAAGTCAGACAAGCGGATAAATTCGGAAAAAGGAACAAAATCAAAGAATCAGGGAAATCCGAAAAAATAAACGATATCTTCTAATTGCCGTAGCGGTAGTATCTTGGATAATGTAAATCAATTTGGGAGAAGCAACAAAATACATTTATTGCTTCCATTATTTTGGTTGTTTCTTGTTTTCGAACGAAACCTCGAAACATCTCCTCCTACTCTGCCATCGGTTTTCTGTTGCAAGACAAGAATTGATGATCGATCCGATTGAATTGCATTTTTTTTTGTTCTTGTTCTTCGAAAATTTTTTCGCCACCGGGTTCCACCATCAATCGAATCAATCGACTAAAATTAGGGTACGGCCAAGGTTTTTTTTGCAGAAAAAATGGGCGTGTATGTCTAATTATTTTTCGAAAAACACTGTTTCAGTTGTTTTCTGTTTAGGAATTCAAGCTAATATACAGAAAAAAACCCGCAGCGCAAAAGTCCGGAGAGAGAATTTGTCGGATTTGTTTCCGAAATAAAGTTTGGTCGTTTCTATGTTTTTTTTTCATCCAACTTTAATTTGTGCAGTCAATTGAATTTCGATCGGAGGAAGCGGAAAAAATCACAGGAAAAAAGATGGCTGCAACTAGAGTTTCGAGGGAAAAAAAGAGGAAAAAGGTTTGAAACAATTTGGATCGAAATGGCTCGAAGAATTCATGCAATTTTGGAATCTTTTTTCCCGACACAGACACAGACTGGTTTTTTTTGTTGTTTCGCTTGAATTCGAGCCACCTTTTCCTCCGATTCTTTTTGATTTTATTACAATTTTATTAGATTATTATGTTGAAAAAAAATACAAAAGATCCAAAGTTTCAAAACAGATCAAAAAACAAATGCTACCAGCTTTTAGAGACTTTCGAAGAATCAAAGTCGTTTGGACTTTTTTTTTGCTGTTCCGTCTATCTCTCTCTCTCTCCCTCACGCTTCACAACGAGAAATCAACAGCAAATGGTGGCCAAGACGACAATGATTTAAATTGCCCAAAACTTGATAATCTTACATGTTCGATGTTCGTTCAGGATTTTCTAGGGGAAGCTAGTTAGAAAGAACCAGAAAAAAATGGAATAATTTCGAATGATAATTTTTTTTCCTGTTCATTCGTGTCCTGACATTGTGTGTATGCGTGTGTGTGCACTAAGCCGATAAGAAAGTTCGTGATTCTTCGATTCCTATATTTATGTCGTGTCTGTGTTCGTTTTTTTCTGGTAGTACATTTTTGGGTGCAAAACACGTATGCACGATGGATTACCATCAAGTTAGGATAGATGAGATCCATTGGACAGAATGTGATTCGAATTTGGTGGTGGCGGTGGCGGTGTTGGTGGTGGGGATCCAGATCCCTGCGGTTTTGGGATCATTTTGCATTGAAATCATAATAATGACAATCGTGTTATAATAACACACGTATAGCCGCAAATAATTAAATGGAAAAAAAATTAATAAATAGGATAAGCTAATGATATAATCGATACGAGGCCTCATTCAAGCAAAAACATGTTTAATAATGGCCGCAATATTCGATATTCATTATTGGTGATAATTTTCTGAATCGCCCGGCTTTTCTAACATAGAACTAGGACATAGGACTAGAATACCCGAAATGTACCCGAAAAGGTAAAATGTGCCCTAAACCGGATCCGGGCTCGATCGGTTGATCGGATATCATATGATGAAGATGATAATGGTTTTTCGGTCCATAAAAGGATCCTAATGTAGGCGTAACCATTCAATAATGCTCAATAAAGAATAATGGTGTCTTGAAGAAAATTGGACGAAATCGATCGACCATCAATAATGTTAAGCTTAGTGTTATAATGGCCACATACAAATGGCCCGATATAGCGACGATTATTCAGAAAAAAATCGTCTATAGTTTTAGAACTAAATCCCAAGACTAAAAGAGTCACCACTAATAAGACCAATATTATCGTCAAGGTGTTCGAATTGGAAAAAATTGTTTCTTATTGTTTCTTTAAATCATATTGGTTGTTTCCAAAGATACCGAATACGAAAACTACTTTTGGAATGTCAAAGAATCGATGAAGATGTATCGGAGAGGACAAAATACATGAACCCCCCGACATTGAGCAGGGGTGAGCAACCTTTTCAATCAACGGGCCAATTAAAGTTTTGCAAATTTTTTGGCGGGCCGCATACATAAAGTAGTGTATAATGCAGACCTATGACGACATCTCTGGACAGGAGAACAGAAATACAGCTTCCCCCGCCTTCTTCTCCTGTTTATAGTGTTAATAGTGGACCCATCAGAGAGAGGAATACACCTTTTTCTCCTGTCTATAGTGCGCCTTGTCAACATGTCAAATCATCACTGAACCAATCAGAGAGGAAAGCTGTTGCACATGCACAGACTTGTACTGGTTAAAGCTGTTCGCTTTACATCGATTTATAGGTTTAAAGCGTGTCTTGTCATTAGGTCAAATCATCACTGGACCAATCAGAGAGAGGAATATAGCATCGTCTCCTATTTAGGGACCTGCTTCTGCTTAGTGGGCGGCACAAAAATGTTTGATGGGCCGTACGCGACCCGCGGGTTGCTCACCCCTGACATTTATGGGTTACAAGAACAAGATCAGTGAAAAAACAGCCAAGAATAACTAATTGAGCCACAAAAAAACCTGAAACCTAATGAGAGAAGATAATGTGGATGGGAATAAAATTAATGATGGTGCTCCACGGTATTGCTGTAGCAATTTTGTATCAATGTTGGTTGTAATTAATTTTTCTCCACTTGGAAAACATGGAAAAGAAACCCAAAAAAACCGGAACCATAGAATTGATGAAGAATGATGATGATTGAAGAAGAAAAGCGGCCCCGAAAACATGATTCGGGCATAAACAAACCAAACCTTGGACAGTAGAGTGTTTGCGACCAACTATGAAAACTAATCAAAACCGACCGATCCGGATTATGGAACAAAACCGAAACAAATTACACATACCATTTTGTTGTTGTTGTTTTGGAATGGGTATTTAGTTCCTATTCCTCGAGATTGATGTTGATAAAAATTATAAAGATGTGGCGAATAGCGATGATTTTTGCCAATCTTTCGTGGTACATCATTGTAAATTAGTTTAGGTTTCTTTTGATTAGTTTTCGGTTGGATAGGATGATTGGATGAAATCCCATTGAATAAAGAAGATGTTGATGGAATGGATGTTGGTGGTGGTGGCGGTAGAGGAGGAAGAGGTGGTGGTGCCGAAATCGATGATGATTGATATTGACGAAGGTAACGGGCGTGATGTGCGTGGCCATAGGATGGCGAAGGATGTGGCGGTGGGTGATTTGTGTTGTTGCAACAATCATTAAAGCCAATCGGTCCAATCAGCATTGGATCAAGCAAACCAAGGTACAAGGATAATGATGATGATGGTGCGGATGAAGGAGATTGATGATGATGATGCTGTTGATGCTGCTGATGATTTTGTTGGTACATAAAAGCGTTAGCCAATAATTGATCCAAAATAATCTGCTGAGCTGTGGTACCAATCATCGGATCTGGATGTGGTGCAGTTGCAGGGGCCGACGCGGCCATTGCCGATCTTGGATCAATCATCGTGGTTGGTGTGGATGGTGCTGTTTCAAAATTAGAATGATTGAACAATGTGGTGGGTGTAGCGATGGAGAACATGTTGAACATACACAAAACCACATAGACACAAGGATGTTTCCGAATACCCGAACTAAACACGCCTAAACACTAATCATGGAAAGACACCAAAATTATTCGAAAACTACGATGAACGACGATGTGTTCACGGTTGCGAGCGCGAAATCCTACTGAAAATTTTCACTCCACTCTGCTTGGCATGATGATCCAATTTTTTTCGCGTCTATTTATTTGTACTGCTTTCGGGATTCCGGGCGCCAGCGCACTTTGGATTCTTTGACGATGATGGTGGTGGTGGTGGCGGCGGCGGCGGCACTTTCATCCACCCGACCAGACACGTAAGCGACGTTGGATTCAGAATGTACGCGCACACATATTAAGCAGGGCTTCTATTTCTATTCGGTATTGTTGGGACAGAATGGTGAATGAAGCTTATAAAAAAAATGAGGCTTCTCTGAAAAAACAAATCAAAATGCATTTTGATTATTGTCAGCATTGTGCCATCAGAAATCTGATAATGGCAATTCGGACCACAATCAAAAGATCAAGATGTACTCTGTCCATTGTTGGAAAGACTAGACCCCAAGTCTATTAGTCTGAATTGACCTGGATATATGTTTTTTTACTGGTGGTCAACACCAGATCAAATCAGAATACGATCCGATTTCAGCAGCCGTTGCAAGATGAAAGCGAAAGATGAGACACGCCAAAAGAAAGGAGAAGTGAACAGGAAAAGTGATAAATTGAATAACTTCCTCTCCTCTGATTTGTTTTTTTTTCGGTTTCGGTTTTTTTTACTATTCACCCTTTGACGCCCAATCAATTGGAAGGGGTAATGATGATAATCATGAAACAAACCGGATGCGGCAAAATCGTTTACATTTTTTGCTTATTGCTGTTGTTTGTCGACAGGCGGGGAAGTCTTGCAAATCATCACCTGTACGGATGGTCCAATGCTAATGGGAAACGGATATTAGTGTTTCCAATTAGTAAACACTTTGAAATGATGTTATTAAACATTTTTGGATTTGTATTCGTCGTTGTATCGTTGATTGATTCGTTGATTCAATAATCACAAATGCAAGCAATGGTATAAGCAAAGTTGGTGCAATTTTTTTCGGGCATGTGTCCGCGTCAACGATGATTTTAGTGATTATTTGCAATCAGAGCAAACAGCGAAAATTTTTCATCTGCTACATTCGGCTTTGCTCTTTTTCTTCCGTATTGCGCTTCTAGCTAAACTTAAGGATTTTTTTTTTGGAATCACATCTCATCCTTTGTAGAAACAGTATGCAAATAATGCAATGTGTTTGCAAGGACACTCGAGAAAAAAAATAGAAACGCGAGAAAGATAAGAAGCAAGCCAAACAAAAATGTGTCTCATTCTGGAAGAACCAAAAATAAAACAAAAATAATAATATAGAGAAATAAGATTCCTTTAAGAATATTCTTGCAAGAATATTCTCCGGCTCCAGTATATTCTGGATCATACCCACATAGACACTAATAGATGCTATGGAGCTTATGACACTTGCTTACTAACAAAAAAAAACCGAGAGCAATCTCGCTGAACAGCCGGATGGTAGAATGCGAGACAAAATTGGCAAATATAATGAAGCATACCGATTCTGGAATGGATTCTGGTAAAAGCGGGAGCCATCCAGAGAGAGAGAGAGATTAGATTAGATTGTTTTTCTCCATTTGTTTTCTGATCATCATCATTATTATTGCTTTCCATCATGTCGTAATCTTATTTTGTAATATTAAAAGCTTCAAGATTCGTGTGCGGAATTAGCTCTTTTCTTGTATCAATTACAGTTATTTTCATCATCATTATTGTTGGATTGAAATGAATATCTAATCTGAAAATGTGTGCAACAAAAATCGGTAAGACATAAAACGAATGTTACAAATATCACAAGTTTATTTCCAAGAATAATATCGAGAATGATTGCAATCTGAAATTCTTATTAATTGGATTTCTTTTAAAATGAAAGGGGAGGGAGGAGGGTCGGGAATAAATTGGAATTCAGACGCCCAATTCCAGAATAGTGTATTGGATTTTTTTTTGTTTGGAAATGAATAGCAGATGTCGTTTGTCGTATCTTATTCATTCTGCCATTATGTAATCATCTTATAATAATTAATAATGTTATCATTAGAAATTTGATCCAAAGACAACCAGAACTTTTACTACTTGTCTAAGTGTCTGTCGGGACTTTTCATGTTTTTGGAACACTGAGTATGTCGAAGTTGTAACAAACTTCGACCAAGAATTTATTATTCCAAAAAAATACTAGCAGAAAAATATAGCGGAAAGATTAAATACAATGGTGATGCAATATCCATAACTTGATTAGATTATTTCATGGTTCTCTGGATTGCTTGGGTTTCTCAATTCTTGGTTCTGGTATGCCCGATTCGAATTAAAACCAACACCGCCACCACCACATTATTGCCAGACACCGAACATTCATCATTTGATCTTTGCTCGATATATGGTGATCATCCGAGCGCAAATGGATTCTTCTTCAATTTTTCTCGCGGTGGATGTCTGGAGAAATACATAGCAAAATGCACCGATACACAGACCCACAAAAAAATATATCCGATTATTCAACTGTTAATAATCACCATTTTCGTTATTATTATACCAGAAACAAAAACAGTTACGATATTGGAATATCATGTTAGCAATTCTTGATTAGCGTATTTGCAAAAACGCGCCAAATTCGAAAATTCGAATGAAAAGAGTAAAAGAATGCTGTGGTAGTGGCGCTTCCAAATAGCGTAGTGGTACAATACACCGGATATGCCTGGGTACCGCGAAAATTCGAAAAAAAAGAATCTGATCCCATTCTATCCAATGATCATGGTGATAATGATGCCAATTATCAATAAAAATGAGATCCAGAATTTAGGATCCAGGTCCTCAAGGTTCAGATTCTTAAGAAATTCTGAAAGTCTTGACCAGGCTAGGAAAAAAGGATATTCTCGATGTAAAGCGTTTAGCGATAATTCCAATTCTGATGGAAAACCTAGTATTATCGGTTTCGGTTAAGTCTAAAACCATAATCATCAGGATTATCGATTTCTGTTGATAGAAAAAGAGAGCTTTCATCTTAAAATTTTCTGATGCTTTTATCTTTTCTAATCCTTGTTTCACTCCTTCCAGAATATATTGTTGTGCCCATTGTTGTTTTGTCGAATTGTTGTTCCCAAAATTTCACGAGCAGAGAGAGAGAGAGAGGATTCTGGGCGTATTACATGAGTAAATCCCTATCCATTAACCAGTTATCATCATCATCATCATCATCATTATTGTTGTTGCTGCCATTTTCCCACAGGGCCATGGTTATTTTTCAAGATTCACTCAGCAAAATAAATGATCTGAAAAATAAGATTTTTTTGTTTTCGCGGGAAAAACCAAGAATATTTCAAGCTTAAAGATACACTGTTTAATTGAGCAAATGATTTGATCTTCCTTCGGATAACCAACGAATAACAACAAGAATAAGAAGAATAATAATAACAAAAAAAGGAAACAACACCCTGGGGAGTATGCTTTTTCAAAAAGGTAAACAATTTTGGGTGGGTGCGTTAACAAGGTCGGCTATTCTATTGTTGTTTGTTTCTTTCTCTTCCTTTTGGATGAATAATTTCCAGTATTCTTCTACTAGGACACACTGGATTCCTTGAGACCTTGTCACATTGTTTGAAACTTTCGGAGTGCTTCCTTTTTACATGTTCAAGTTGTGTGAATAATATCCGGTAATTTTGGTATTGTTGTTGATGCCTTTTTAGTTCTGCTTTGAAAAAATAATAATTTCAATAACAAAGCATACATCAAATTTTTGCACAGAGGTTTTTTTGAGAATCCTTTCACAACAAGAAATCAGACCAGGAATTAAACCAAGGAAAAAGCACTGGGTCAAGCCTGGTTGTACTCGGTCTCGGTGTCTCGGTGTGTCGGTGCTGCCTGTCAACGTTAGCTAGGCCCCGAAACCTTGAGAAAAATCTTCATTTTTTTTTACTAAAATACTATTCTTCTTCTCCTTGTTGTTTGGTATCTATTATTGGAGGCCAAAATTGAATTTTCGAAAATTGCTCCAGACAAATGGTTATTTTTGACTTTCAAATTTGTTTCCCGTTCCTCATTGGATTCTCTCTCTTTCTCTCTCTCTCTCTCTCTCTCTCTTTCTATCTGGTGGTATCTGGTTGCCATTCTTTGACTGTTTTGAAAACCAGCAACTAATTCTCTTCTTCCTACACACACCAACGCAAGCTTTGTTCTCTTTAACATTGGTTTCTGACTTTAAATTTTCTATTTCTCTCTCTCCTTTTCCCTCATTTTTATTTTCAATTTCAATTCAATTCTATCAACAGCAGCCAACGAAAAAGAAAAATAACAGGACAAACTAGCATAGAAAGTACCACCAGAGAACCAATTTGGGAAAAGCAAAAAGATTCTTTCTTTCTTTCCTTCTTCTTCTTCTTCTTTTCGCCATTACATTTCGCCTTCAATTCCATTCCATGAAGGAAGTAATAATAGGAAAAAAAGATACTTTACACATACGAACACAGTTTGGTCGTCAATTCAGCATTTTGAAGACAGATAGACAGACAGACAGACAGACAGACACACACTCGCACATTTTTTTGGCTCTCCAGCAAAAAAAAAGAAAGAAAAAAGGAGTAGCTTAAATCAAAATATCACTAAATGAAGTGTAAATTAAAGCGAGAACGTTTTCATCAATGTAACGAGAAGAACACACCCTGAATGACGATGTGATAATAATAAAAAGCTCTGCGACAAACGTACGTAAGAAATAAGAAGAGAGAAGAGAGAAGAAAAGGGGAGAGCAAAGCGCAAAAAATTTACAACTATTCAACGCCAACAACTTATTATTTCCTCTATTCAAGGGTGGTTACCACCCTTTTTTATTTTATCAACATCCATTTTCCTTTGCTATTCGTTTCTCCTCCTTTTCTTCTTGTTGTTGTGGTTGCAGTTTTTGCTGCTGTTGAATCCCAGCATGCGTTTAACGCCTACTTTTTGCATTTTGCTTGTAGTATAAAATCTTGCTAGTTTCTTTCTTTACTCGCATCATTGATCCAGGCTTGCTTTATGGATGGTCTGTAAGGGCGGAGCACTCTCCCTAACACAAAACTGTACAAAGCTTAATTTGTCTTTGGTCAATTTGATCCAAACAACCAAAGGGTCAGCACCAGCACCAATTAGATGATTGTCTTAGCGTTTTGGGCTTATGTTTTTGTATATCGAAATTGCCTTGCCTCCTCTTTTGGTCCCTTATTATCGTTCCAGTATGAGTAGAATTTCTCCATGGATCATAAATTTCGAAAACTAAATCTTCTCTCCTTTTTCCGTTTCCGTCTTTTGATTAAATGAGAACATTGCCAACAAGAGAGAAATCTTTGGAGAATTATATATTTTTTTTCTTTCAATTAAGACAAATGGAATCGAACAAATCAAATTTAGAAGATTTTTTTTGTCCTGATTATTTGATTCGATTTGTCCCGTGATTCTAATATTTGCTATTTCTATTCAGGATTCTTCTTTATTTCTGAGGACAAGTGCAAATCTAGGTGCATGTAGGTACAACTGATTCGGGCAAGGTTCTTTTGTCTGCGTGTGAACAAGAAAAAAAAACTAAAAACTTCTTTCAATTCATTCGATTCGAAGCCTATTCAAAAGACATTTTGCATTTTCAACAATGGTTAATTACTTGGAACAAATTTTTTTCCCGCGTTTCGCACTTTGAATTCTTTATTTTTTATTTTTTGGTTTTTTCCTGCTGGTTCTTTTTGTCGTCTTTTTAAAGTTTGGAGTTTTTGGTTTACTATTCAGATGCTACCGATATTATCTGTACCCATGGATGTCTTACTTTTTTCCACTTTGTCGGTCTCTGTCCCTTCCTGTCTGTCTCTCTCAGTGGACCCATCTTTTTATTTTCGTCGTCTTTTTTTCACTTTATTGAATATATTAATCGATACAAGGCCTATAATCAAACACAGACATTATGCTGGTAGAAACGATGAAAATGGCCTGGTCTCCAAGGGATTCTAGCGTATCGTGAATCAGTGTTTTCGGTGTGTGTGTGTCTGTGTGTCTAAATTTGCTTCAAGCTCGATACAAGAGCTATTGAAATTTCATGATATTCATGAAAATAGCTTGTGTATGTGTGCATCGTGTGGATACGGAAAATTGTGGAACCTTTTGGGAGAATCGACTAGGAATAAGACGAAAAAAAGTTAGTCGCTCTTCTCTTGGTGTGGATATTTGTTGGTTGCACTAAAGCATGCTGAACTGAAAAACAGAAACTGTTTGACAGTGGCCGTGCAAATTTTATTGAAAAAAAAATCTTATGATCTTACTCTCAGACACCAAAACGCAAGGGACCCAGTAAGGAAGAGTTCCCCTTTAGAAGATGTTGAATATGATCAAAAATTCAAGCGAATAATTCGCCCAAACGATGATGTATTCGGAAACAACGTTGGAACATTGTCAAAGAGGAATCAGAATCCCTGCAGCGAATCCTATTTCAAACAGAGAATTTCAGAGAAAAACAAACTACATTCTGATGTTATTATTACGTAAAACACTTAAATATGGTGTTTGTCTACTAGCTTTGATAGGTGCGTAGGTGTGCGTGTTGGGCCTACAGTGAGATTGACAGATCCAAGATAATGCTATAAGGTGTGATGGGATACTGTTGGATTTCTTTTTTCATCTTTTTCTCAGCCACCGCTTTGCCCAATCCAGAGAGGATTTTGCTCCAGGAATAAGGTTTCGCTTTGCTGATAATTTCAGTAATGGATGAAGCTCGGAACATTTGGCATTTGGCATTTGGCATCAAACATCAAAGGTACAGACAGTCGTTAGCGAGTCTGGCCAAGGACGACAATGACGAATGTGTCGTTTTTGTATTCTAAATGAGCCACTGTAATGGAACAAGTTCGCTAAAACCGTCACAACAAATGCCTTGTTTATTTATGGTGAAAACGGAAACTCAAAGAATCCCAATAATGAGAGGCAACTAAATAAGAATATTAGAAGAACCTCAAAATGAATGTGAAAATCAAGAAAAATAAGTAGAAAATAACTACACAATTTATGATTTTCTTGGAATTTTCTTGGTTTTTGGTTTTAATATTCTGGAACATACTCTCCTTTCCCAATTTCTCTTTTACTTTCACTTTTTGAATGTTCTTGGATCTTATAGTTCTTGTTTTTCCAACGCTTATGCTTATGCTGTCATTCATTGTACTTGGTAGTCTTGTCTTTTCTTCTTGTTACTGCTTGTGTACTACAACCACAAAATGTAAGCCAAGAAGATATTTAATCTTCTCCAAGATCCAAGATTTTCAATTCAAAAAGGCGAGAAAAATAAGCACTAAGCATAGGAAAAGCATAAAACTAGGTCAATTAGATCACCAAAAATGGTGTGGGTGGAAGAGGAAGATGTCTGGACAATTGCCATCCTTGAGATGAACGAAATTTCGGAGCAAAAAAGGAAACGGAACTTTTGTTGTTTGTGAAGAGCCATAATCCTAAATGAAGGAACGATGTTTGGATATGGATCCTCTTGAGCAGGGGTGAGCAACCTTTTCAATCAACGGGTCAATTTTCAAAAATGTTTTGGCGGGCCGTACATCAAGCAGTGTAGAATGTAGACCTACCACGACATCTCTGATCAGGAGAACAGAAATACAGTTTTCTCGGCCTTCTTCTCCTGTTTATAGTGTGTCACTTCATCGGGTCAAATCACCATTGGACCAATCAGAGAGAAGAATACACTTTCTTCTGCTATTTATAGTGTGTCTCGTCATCAGGTCAAATCCTCACGACTACATCTCTGATCAGGAGAACAGAAATACAGCTTTCTCCGCCTTCTTCTCCTGTTCAGAGTGTGTCTCTTCATCGGGTTAAATCATCATTGGACCAATCAGAGAGAGGAATGCACTTTCTTCTGCTATTTATAGTGTGTCTCGTCATCAGGTCAAATCATCACATTGGACCAATCAGAGAGAGAAATATAGCTTCGTCTCCTGTTTAGAAACGCTTGATGGGCGGCATCAAAATGTTGGATGGGCCGCACGCGCACCGCGGGTTGCTCTCCCCTGCTCTTGATGATCATCATCATTTTGAAAAAGATACGACCACCGTTATTATTGTTGACAAAGGAAAGGTCCGCCATGATTATGTAGCCATTTGGTTGGTTGGCTAGCTAGTTTCGGTTCTCCTGATATGGTCCATATTCATTTTTTGCCATTCGTATTAAAGTTGCCCCTATGTCGGCAACAACAAAATTAAAAAAAAAACATACAAGTACAGATCCTATCGGATAGCATCTATCCAATCTCTTTTTGTCGATGGCATTATGAACCAGAATCCTGTTTTTAGATTGAAAAAGGAAATTGGATTTTAGGCCTACACACAAATACACACACACACACACGCCGAAACCCACACACGCCAACAGCCAAACCATTCAACATTATGTAGAAGAGAGATAGGCATAAAAAAGTTAACTTATGTAATAGCCAAGATTATTGTAAAGGGAACCCAAAAAAAGGCCTCCAAATACCAGAATTAGTATACTGTACGGCCCGTATTCACAGTGGGTGTCCATGCCATTGTCTTCTTCTTGTTGTCGTTATTGCATAGGTTTTCTAAAATTGATTTAGAATATTGTTTTAGCATGACTAGGAAGATTGATGTCCCAGAAACTTGGTCGAATTGTTCTGGTCCATACATTGTTGAAATATCAATGATCAGGTTCCAGGATCCTATATTTTTTTTCTTTGTTTCCTTTTCATTGAGGCCTTCAATTAATTTTTTCACCGGAAACCGGGAAACAAAAGGTCTGCTAATGCAGGAAATCTGATGCCTAATCAACTTTTCTTTGATGATTTGGTCGGCTTGACCACTTGGCTTATATCCAACCCAAATTTAGGTATTTAGGTTATGGTCAGAAAGCAAACTAAATTAAATCGTACATTTGAAACAAATCAAATTAAATTTTTAATTTTGATTTGATTGTTACGAATTTTTCAAAGCCAGTGGTGGAAATCCACTTGGCAACGGAACATTGCTATGCCGAGATTTACATTGCTGAAGCTAATTACTAAATCAAATTTTATTGAAACGGTTATTAAAACATGCATACTTTCAGTGCACATTTTGGCTAGGTGTTGCTGAGTGTTCCAAGTAACCATAACTGGTGCAAAACACTTGTTGTAAGGATAAGTGCGTATCCAAGGTGAAACCTTGAAAAATCAAACATATTATATCAAAAACTCTCAAACATCGTTAAATTATTGTCAAGAATGTTTAATTTAAATTTTAAATAAAAGATAAGTATTCCAAGAAAATATCAAATAGCTGTCAATAATTGGAAGAAGATTGAAAAGAAACATTGGAAAAAATGAAATTCGGACGACGCCATGTAATTGCCATCCTTTGCCTTTGCAGCACAATGATGGCCTATATAGGCCGACTAAATTTGTCCACTGCAATCGTTGCCATGATAGATACTGGTCACAGAGAGACCAATACTTCGTTTGAAGAATTCAAAGATGTTTGCCCTGATCCCAAAGATTCGGACCGAAATCCGATCAAAGGTCGTTCAATGTTGTGGCTGAAGACCACTAAAGCTCCCAAAGCCACATCGACCAATAAAGCTCAAAAGTTTGATTGGGATGAAAAAACTCAAGGCATCATACTGGGAGCATTTTTCTATGGTTATTTCTTTCTTCAAATATTGAGTGGCCGTATGGCCGAAATGTTCGGACCCAGAATCATGTGCACGGTAGGATTGTTTGGTTCCGGTTTGATAAATCTGCTCACACCGTGGTTAGCTGGCCAAATTTACGTGTTTATAGCCAGCAGGATAATTATGGGCGCCTTACAAGCAGTGATTTATCCTAGCTGCTATGCATTGATCTCGCACTGGATTCCGGACAATGAACGTTCAGTGGTCAATTCATTGGCTTTCATCGGTGGCAATCTTGGCAATTTGGCCGCATCGTTGATGTCCGGATATTTGTGCGAAATGTTTGATTGGCCCTCGGTGTTCTATGTTTCAGGAACATTGATCGTTTTGTTTAGCATCGTTTACTTTCTATTGGTGCGAGATGATCCACAACAAGATCGGAGAGTTTCCGATCTAGAATGGTTGTTTATTCATTCCAATATTCATGCAAATCCAAATAACAACAGAAAATTTAGACAAAAAGATGATTATTTGAAGAAAAATATGAAATCTTCATTTCCTTGGCGGAAATTCTTGACCAACCGGGCTGTTTTGGTGGGAATATTTGTGCATTTCACTGCAATCTGGTCGATGACCGTATTGGCACTGAAAATTCCTGATTATAACCATCGTGTACTGAGGGTTCCGTTGCGCCAAAATGGGATGTACACTTCGGCTATGATGCTGGCCGAAGGTTTCAGGTTGGTCGGGTACACCAATTCGATCTGATTTGATTTTGAATCGTCCAAATCTAAATAGCTTATTTTTGACCGGAATGACCGCTGATCGTCTCATCAAGAGTGGACGTTTCCGGAAAACCACCATCAGGAAAGCATTCCAAATTATTGCGCAATTAGGCGGTGCCATTTGCTTGATGTTCGTACCGGTGGCAAATTGCAATCAAACACTGTTTCTGTTGACAATGGTGGCATCAACCATGCTGAATGGATTTCAATCCGGTGGCATAATACCTTTGCCATTGGATTTGTCCAACGAGTTTAGTGCAACCATTTTCGGAACGTTCAATATGGTGGGGATGACCAATGGTTTCATATGTCCGTACATCATCGGATACATATTAGATTCGGATCCTAATCATATCAAACATCAATGGTGGATCGTTTTCTACATTACCATCGGAATACGATTAGCTGGAGTAACGGTTTTCACTTTGTTCGGCCAAGCAGACCGGCTTGATTTGACCAACGAAAATACGGAAGCTGAGATTGATGATGAAAAGGTTGTGGAACGATTGTGAACGGTCTTTGTCTTCGGACAACGCCGATGATACCACTTACGCTGGAAGCTAAAACTTGGGGATACTAAAACTTGTGCCATTTTCATTATCATTTTTTATTTGATTTTTTTTTTGATATAAATCATCACTAGAGATGTTCCAATCAGAGATTGAAAGATTAGTGTTTTAATTAATTTGTGCCTTCAATCAATACCCGGATTAATCTAAATAAATTAACTTGTGACAGACCAGAAACCGTTAAATGTTTATCAAACTTTTGAATACAACGCAACCCATTCTCAGATTTCGATCCAACCAATTAACATCACCTGTCCTGGAAACCTGGAAAGAATAATACCGGGACTGAAAATGAAATTCGGACGACGTCACATGATCGCCATTCTATGCCTTTGCAGCACTATGACCGCTTACATTGGCCGAACCAATTTGTCCACAGCGATCGTTTCTATGACCGAATCAAGCCATAAGAAGAACAATGTTTCGGTAGAAGAAATCAACGATGTTTGCCCTGATCCCGACGATTCTAAATATGAAAATTCCACTAAAAGCTTTACAAATTTATGGTTGAGAACCAACTCTGACACTACAAAAGCCTTATCGACTAACAAAGCCAAAACGTTTGATTGGGATGAAAAAACTCAAGGCTTGATATTGGGCGCATTCTTCTATGGTTATTTCTTTCTACAATTAATGGGCGGCCGAATGGCAGAAAAATTCGGGCCCAGAATCCTATGCACGGTAGGATTGTCGGGTTCCGGTTTGATAAATCTAATCACACCGTGGATAGCCGGCCAGAAACACGTGTTCATGGCCAGTAGGGTGTTGTTGGGCGCTCTTCAAGCAACCATTTATCCTAGCTGCTATGCATTGACCTCGCATTGGATCCCGGATCATGAACGTTCGGTTATCAATTCTATGGCTTATATAGGCGGCAATCTGGGCCAAGTGATATCATCATTAATGGCCGGATATTTATGCGAATATTCCGATTGGCCAACGGTGTTCTATGTTTCCGGCGCCTTAATAGTATTGTTCAGCATTGTTTACTTCCTATGGGTACGAGACGATCCACGACAAGACCATAAAGTTTCCGAACAAGAATTGATGTTCATTCATTCAAACATCAAAACATCTCCAAACAATATCGGGCAACAAAATGTTGAAGAATTGAAGATTGATAAAAAGACAAAAGCTTCATTTCCATGGCGGAAATTCTTGACCAACAAATCAATTTTGGTTGGAATATTTGTACATTTCACTTCAATTTGGTCACTGACTGTTTTGGCGCTCAAAATACCTGATTATATTCATCGTGTGCTAAGGATTCCATTAAGTAAAAATGGAATGTATACTTCAGCAATGATGTTGGCCGAAGGTTTCTGGTTGGTGATTTAGATTTCATTCAATTTCAACCAATTAAATCATGTTGTAGCTTATTTTTCGGAGGAATGACCGCTGATCATCTCCTCAAGAGTGGACGTTTCCGGAAAACCACCATCAGGAAAGCGTTCCAAACGATTGCTCAATTAGGCGGCGCCATTTGCTTGATGTTCGTGCCGGTGGCCGACTGTAATCCAACAACGTTCCTTTTGGCCATGGTTCTTTCATCAATGTTCAATGGATTGCAATCTGGTGGCGTGATACCATTGCCATTGGATTTGTCCAACGAATTTAGTGCGACAACGTTCGCCATATTCAACACGGTTGGCATGACAAACGGTTTCATTTGTCCCTACATCATTGGATACATATTGGATTCGGATCCTCATCACACCAAACACAAATGGTGGATCGTATTCTACATTACCATTGGTGTACGATTAGCAGGAGCAACGGTTTTTGCTTTGTTTGGCCAAACCGACCGACTCGATTGGACAAACGACAAAGACGAACAAACGGAATCGGAAATTGAGAAAGGGGAGGCTAGATTTTAATATACCCATTAGGTGGAAATAGTCATAAGTGACAAAATAGCTGATTTTTTTTTGAAATTAAAGCTATTTCCGTTTTTCGGTAAATATCTTAAAACAATAAAAAAGACACACCCACAATAGAAATGATCGTTATTATCTAATATAATTTATAAAAGAATTTGATTTAGAGAAACCAAGAAAAAAAATAACGACGTGATTTACATTCGATATTGGATTAAAGGAATAAGAAGAGGGCAATAAAAGCTGCATTGATTCAATTGTCATCATTAACACCATCTTTGCATTCAGATCATTCATCAAGTTCTTCGATTTTGGAAGCATCCAAAATAATAGAAGAATCCAATATTCCAAGATTATAATTCTGGCAACAAGAAGAAGATTGATGGATTGAAGCACGCCTACTCGAATAAATGGTATTTTCCCGAAGACGTGGCCCATCGGGATCTAATAATTTGATTTGAATTCGATTTGAACAACACCAACATCAACAATCCAAATGGATAAATCGATTGGTGGGTGTAAGCTTGCCATTCTCAAATTGAGAACTTGTTTTCCTGTAGCACGTTCATCCGTTTAGATCCGTTGTGGGCTGTGTCTGTAATACGAAATGCACAGGAAAAAGGAAGCAGCAATGGTAAATCGGATTGGAATCTTTTTTTTCCACGTTTATAAACCAATCGGAATCGAGTATGTAAACACAGTGTGCATGTGTGTCAAAATCCAGCGGCGCGCAACAAAAAAAAAACAGAATATTCTCTCATCATCTCCAACAGTTTCATAATGAACACTGAACGACAATAAATTGTGTTTCTGACTCGAATTCCTAGAAGATTGTTAGGTTGTTCGTCTGTACTGAATATTTTGGCGATGATCAAGACCGGAAATCAAGCCAATCTGTTTTGTAGATATTGTTAACGTATGTTTTTCTTTTCGTGTTCATTCACGCTTGAGGGAATGGCCGAGTGGGAGGCGATTGGTGATTCTATCCATCTGTTTACATTCTGGAGTGAAGCGAAAAAGTTTTGGAACGTGGATATGGACAGAGGGAATGTAAATTTGGATAATTCTTCTCCAGAAATGATTCCGCAAACCAGATCACGACAACGTTCAACACACACAAAAAAAACATTGAATAAAACTTCAATGTTTATCTTTGAATGAAGCTGAAAGAAGAAGATGATGATAATAATAATAATCGAACAAGAACCGTAATAGAAGAGAGAAGCAAAAGAAAAAATTTAATTAAACTCTCTCCAAGGAATTCTCCACAATGTTCCAAGTATAATGGAACACAAGCTAGACGCATGCACGTTCTTCAACGGCTTTCGGACTCAGAATTTTGCTGTCCCAGAATGTCCCAAATCAAAAGCATCATCTTGATCTTTAGTTTGAGAACATTATCAAAATTATGGGCGCAAGCACTTGGTCGGAATCCGAATCGCCAACATCAAGGCACCATGCACACACATATGGGGACACTTAAAGCTGATTAAATTCTCTCAATTAATCCATTACGGTGTACGGCTGATGGCTGTTTTCTTTTCAAGGAAACGGCCAGCCCGAAATCACCGAGAATATTCGAGCAATGTTTCGAAGAGGCAGAAAAATATTTATTCTGGTTTCAAAAATTCTGGATCTATTCACATCTAATAAGATGAGATTTGAAGAGCCACAGTCCTGTGATGATGATTATGATAAAATTAATAATAAAAATCTGATACTTTGAGCTCGAATTTCCGTCACAAGATTCGCATTAGTGTGTGCATCCAAAGCATCCTGCTAGAACATTCATCGAGGATATTTTTCCAGCTTTCATTTTTACCATCTTCATTTTCTGTTTTTTTTTCTTAAGATGAATGTCGGATTCAAATCAAGTTAATCAGAACAAGAACCAGTGTGTGTTTGCTGGCTTATTCATTGAGAATATTGAGCCTAACTGGGTCGTGCGCCAAATTTCGGTAGCTCTATCTCTCTCCACTTCTTTCTTTGATTCTCTAACAAAATCAGACGCGGAAAAATTGAATGAAAAGAAATCTAGCTCCAAGAACTAATGGAATTAGATTTTTTCGCTAACAACATTAACAAAAATGAAGAATCAAGTACCAAAAATAAAAATAAAATCAAAAATAAAATCAACTTCAAACTTCTTTCTAAATAAGATTATTAATGACATTTATACATTGAACATATTATATTACATTATAATACTGATAATAAAGATGATGAACCAAGAGAAAAGGAAATAAATAGACAAAGTTCTTTGGAATTCTTTTTTCTAGGGTTGCTTCTCTATCTTTAGGTTTCGTTGGTTCCTAGGTGCCTATGGCCCAGAAGAATGGCGGGGGATATAATTAGAATGCTAAAGAGTCAGAATGTGCAGAGAAAAAATAGGGAACAAAGTCGGTTCAACAAATTCGTTGCTTTCATTCTCGAAAATCAATTTTCAGCTGATGATGAGGATGAAATGTGCTGTCAAATATTACTTTATTCGAAAAAGAAGAAATTGGGAAAATGGTCCATTTTCAGAACGATGATGATGATGATTTTTATATTTATTATTATTAGAATGATTCGTCTAGATTGGTTGGATTCAAAAGAATTCCATTATAAGCTGAAACTAGCGTGTTGCCGTGCATTTTCATTTGAAACATGGGAATTGATTTTTGAAAAACTAAATCAAAAGCCTTTAAAATCTTTTCAAATGTAATTTCGTTTTTTTCTTAAATTCAAAACGGTGATTATGGTGATTACAGCCAATCATTTCTTTGGGAAACATTCAAACGATTTCCAAAGAAGGGATTTATAAGATTACACAGAGGCAATTAGGCGCGAACGCGTATGAATGCATGGTTATTAAATTTAATCGGTAATTTTTAGACAATTCCTTTCTGCTAAAAATCGATTGCTTTGGTTTGGTTTGGTTTTTGCCTCCAAATTCTTTGAAAATTTTCAAAAAAACCGCGTATTGCTGCCATCTAGTGGCAAGCAGTTCGTGTGATTTTTAATGCTTGATTCTAGATGGCGCTAAAAAGCAATTAATGCCGTGCCAGAGGCCGAAGATAATCCTAATGATAAAAAATTTTACTGATAATCTATTCAAACAGATCTGCTTTCAGCAAGATTCTTTTGACTTTAATCAGAAATTCATGGCTGGAATCGTATTTATCGAGCGCGAATAATGAGAATATTTAAATTTAATTCATTTTTCGAAAAGTCACAGCTTTTATGAATGGCTTGCTCAGTAGCGATATTTTTAGAGGCCTTTTTGTGTTTTTATCATTATTCATCATTCGAATGTTTCATTTGGGTTGCATTATCATCCCCAAGCTATCATCTCACTAAAATTCATCTGTAGACTATTTTTCGTTGATCACTTAATAATTGTAAAATAATTGTAGAAACTTTGAATTGATTGCCAGCAAATTTTATTATTCTGGTGGATATCACCATGTCTCAACCGGCTAGAACACGTGAAGGTAAGTTTTTATTGATAAATCATCGAAATCACCGAAATTGGTCTCTCTCAACCGAAATTCTATTTTTTCGGGTAGAAATTGAACAACAAGTTTTAGATATTCAAGCCAAAAATGCTGCTTTGGCTGCCGCAAATGGGGCCGATGAAGAAGGCCGTTTGTCTTTGGCCAAAGCCAATATGGATTCTGACATATATGGTGGAACCAATCTAAGTGGTTACCATACTTCCATTCCAGCAAATGAAGTTGAGGATTATGATGTAAGTTTTATTTTTAAAATGCCATTTTCCTCAGTCATTACATTCTAAACTGGATGCTATTTATGAATTCTAGGATGAAGACACCGAAAATGCCACTAATGGAACAAATTCCAATGATGGTTATGATACATACAAGAAAGCAATCAATGCTTTTCAAGCTCCTAAAAACTATCTTCAAGATGTCATAGAAGATGTAAGTGTTTCTTCTGATAATTTTGTCGTTTTTTTCTTAATTTTAAATTTTTGAAACATTTCAGGATCATGATCCATTGGCAGACAGACGAGTGCCAAGAGTTGCCGATCGAGAAGATGAATATCGGCGACGTTTTCGTAATCGTCAATTATCACCAGAACGAATCGACGTATTCGCTGAAGGTATTGTGTCACGATTCTTTTTTATTTACTTTGTTTTAGTATGTTTCGCATTTTTGATTGGTGTTCCTCTACTTTTTTCGATTATTGCGCACTTTGTTGACGATTTTATGAATCGATTGGTTTTTTCAAAAAAAACTAAAGTCTTTATGCGGCTATTTTTAAACAAACAAACAAATTACATCAGAACAGTTTGACCATCCTTACATACCACTATCGAATTCACCATTATCGAACAACTTATGATGGTTTTGTGATGATCTTCCACTGAAAAAGCAATAATCGATGTAAAAAACTGTTTGCCGATGTTTTGATTTTTTTTGTTGAAATTACTAATTGCCAAAAGATTATCATTACAGGCTGTTAAGCATTGGGGTTTTTGTAGTTTGAATTATGGTGGTCTTCGAATAACGTAAAGGTGGTTCGTAAGTAATCCAATTTCAAAAAACAGCAGGTTTCAAGTGCTTGGCCAAGAAATTACTAATTCATATCTTTTCACCATCGAATTCTAGTATTTTTGGATTTGCATCCAAAGTAATACAATTTTGGCCAAGAAAAATTACAAATGTAATTCAAGCACAATGTTACCTTTAAGAGACGAACATCTTTCTTTTTATCGATTTTTCACCCCAAAAAAACTTAGTCGCGTGCAATCGAAAAAACCAAGATCTTGTCGACAAATGTTTCTTGCTAATTTCCAAATCAATATTTAATCGTTTTGTTTTTCTATTTTTTCAAATTTTGTTGCAAAACAGGCGGCAAGACTCCTGATCCTACGGCCAGAACCTACAAGACTATTATCAAAGAAACAACCCTTAGTAATGAAGAGGTAAGTGCAAAAGAGAAAAAATTGTTTTGGTTTGAAGTTTTTATCCGTTTTATTTCGCTTGATAAATCCAGGCAGAGTTGAAGAAGAAGCTTTTGGACAAAGCCAAATCTGGAGAATTGAAAACATCCACCGCAACCGTCACAAACCAAAGTTCTGCGGCTACAAAACGAAGACGTTGGGATCAGCCAACACCAGCTTCTGGTGGTGATGTAACGCCAAGCATCATATCTGAATCAGATGAACCGGTGGCGAAAAAACCAACCACATGGGATTATCACGAAATAGCCACACCAGCCGTACCGGGACGTTGGGACCAAACACCTGCACATGTGCCGGATGGATCGAAAACTCCAGCCCAATGGGAGCCAACACCAGTGCATGCTGGTGTGGGCAATCAAAACGCTGCTGGTGCTATGACACCCAGTGCAGATATCATCAATAAATCATCATCGCGCCGAAATCGTTGGGATGAAACACCCAAAACTGAACGAGCAGACTCTGGATATTCATCTTGGGCAGAGACCCCAAAAATCGATCGCGCACCAACCGATGATGTACAAGAGACACCTGGTTCTTCCAAAAGACGATCTCGTTGGGATGAAACACCGGCTCTAATGACTCCATCGACACCATTAATGACGCCATCTGGTACCACACCGATCGGGACCAAAGCAATGGGTATGGCAACACCGACGCCCAGCCATATGGTCGCTATGACACCGGAACAAATGCAAGCAATGCGATGGGAAAGAGAAATTGATGAAAGAAATCGGATGTTCACGGATGAAGAATTAGATGCACTGTTGCCCCCTGAATACAAAATTCTTCCTCCACCTGTTGGTTATCAACCAATACGAACACCGGCTAGGAAATTGACCGCCACGCCCACACCGATGGCTGGAGGTCTGGCGGGTGGATTTTTCATGCAAAAAGATGAACTTGCTGGTGGTTCGTCCGGAAAAATGATGTTGGATCTGGAGCCGAAAGGTCATAATCTTCCACCTCTCAAACCGGACGATTTGCAGTATTTTGATAAACTTCTGACCGATGTTGATGAAGATGCGCTCAGTCCGGATGAGCAAAAGGAGAGAAAAATCATGAAACTATTGCTTAAAATCAAAAACGGAACACCCCCCATGCGGAAATCCGCTCTGAGACAAATCACTGATAAAGCGAGAGAATTCGGAGCTGGTCCATTGTTCAATCAAATATTACCATTGCTAATGTCACCGACGTTAGAAGATCAAGAAAGGCATTTGTTGGTGAAAGTTATTGATAGAATTCTATACAAACTGGACGACTTGGTGCGTCCGTACGTTCACAAAATATTGGTCGTAATTGAACCATTGTTGATTGATGAAGATTATTATGCTCGTGTTGAGGGTCGGGAAATTATTTCTAATTTAGCAAAGGCTGCCGGTTTAGCCACCATGATTTCCACCATGCGTCCAGATATTGAAAACGTAGATGAATATGTGCGTAATACGACTGCCAGAGCTTTTGCTGTGGTAGCCTCAGCATTGGGCATTCCATCCTTGTTGCCATTTTTGAAAGCTGTTTGTAGAAGTAAAAAATCATGGCAAGCAAGACATACTGGAATCAAGATTGTTCAACAAATTGCCATCTTAATGGGCTGTGCCATTCTTCCACATTTGCGGAATCTGGTCGAAATCATTGAGCACGGATTGGTGGATGAACAGCAAAAAGTTCGAACAATCACTGCTTTGGCATTGGCTGCGTTGGCTGAAGCTGCAACACCATACGGTATTGAATCATTTGATTCGGTTCTGAAACCATTATGGAAAGGTATTCGTACGCATCGTGGTAAAGGTTTGGCTGCGTTCCTCAAAGCCATCGGTTATTTGATCCCATTGATGGACGCTGAATATGCCAATTATTATACCAGAGAAGTGATGTTCATTTTGATACGAGAATTTCAATCGCCAGATGAAGAAATGAAAAAGATTGTGTTGAAAGTGGTGAAACAATGTTGCGGTACTGATGGTGTTGAGCCGAAATATATCAAAGAAGAAGTTTTGCCACATTTTTTCCGACATTTTTGGAATCATCGGATGGCATTGGATAAACGTAATTATCGTCAATTGGTGGACACCACAGTGGAGATTGCCAACAAAGTTGAAGCAGCTGAAATCATATCCAGAATAGTGGATGATCTCAAAGATGAAAATGAAGCTTATCGTAAGATGGTTATGGAGACCATTGAGAAAATAATGTCCAATTTGGGTGCATCACAGATTGATTCACGTCTTGAAGAGCAATTGATAGACGGTATACTTTATTCATTTCAAGAGCAGACCACTGAAGATATGGTCATGTTGAATGGTTTCGGCACCATTGTCAATACATTGGGTAAACGTGTTAAATTGTATTTGCCACAAATTTGTGGGACGATTCTATGGCGTTTGAATAATAAATCCGCCAAGGTCAGACAACAGGCTGCCGATTTGATCTCCAAAATTGCTGTGGTGATGAAAATCTGTCAGGAGGAAAAATTGATGAGCCACATGGGTGTGGTATTGTATGAATACCTTGGCGAGGAATATCCGGAAGTATTGGGCTCTATTTTGGGCGCATTAAAAGCCATTGTCAATGTGATTGGAATGGAGAAAATGACACCGCCGATAAAAGATTTATTACCACGTTTGACTCCTATCCTGAAGAATCGTCATGAAAAAGTACAAGAGAATTGTATTGATCTGGTTGGACGAATAGCTGATCGTGGAGCGGAATATGTCTCCGCAAGAGAATGGATGCGAATATGTTTTGAATTGTTGGAATTGTTAAAAGCACATAAAAAAGCGATCCGAAGAGCTGCGGTTAATACGTTCGGTTACATAGCCAAGGCGATTGGTCCGCATGATGTTTTGGCCACTTTGTTGAATAATCTTCGTGTTCAGGAACGTCAAAATCGCGTGTGCACGACTGTGGCCATTGCCATCGTTTCGGAAACTTGTTCACCATTCACGGTGCTACCTGCTCTGATGAATGAATATCGCGTTCCAGAATTGAATGTACAAAATGGTGTTTTAAAATCATTATCATTCTTGTTTGAATATATTGGAGAAATGGCTAAAGATTATATTTATGCCGTGACACCTCTGCTCGAAGATGCTCTAATGGACAGGTTAGTTAACTTTTGGTTTTTGAATTATAAAAGAAGAGTTATCTTACTAATTATTTTCAATTATTATAGGGATTTGGTTCATCGTCAGACAGCATGTTCTGTAGTACAACATATGGCCCTTGGCGTTTACGGATTCGGCTGTGAAGATGCATTAACCCATTTACTGAATTATTTATGGCCCAATATATTCGAAACATCTCCTCATCTAGTGCAAGCGTTCATGGGCGCCATTGAAGGTTTGCGTGTTGCTATTGGTCCCAATAAAATGCTACAATATACATTACAGGTACGTGGTGCTGTTCGCTGATTCTTTTTTTACTGAATTTTATTTTAAATATTTTATCATATTTTTCTAGGGCTTATTCCATCCAGCTCGAAAAGTTCGCGATGTATATTGGAAAGTATACAATACTTTATATATTGGCGCGCAAGATTCATTGATTGCCGGATATCCGCGCATACCCAACGATTCTACCAACAATTATGTCCGATATGAACTTGATTATTCTCTGTAAAATACTGATGATTTATTTTATTTTTAATTTTTTCTTATTGTCACACCATTATTTCTTATCTAAATGTATATTTCCTCACTGAAAATTCTTTTCGGGACACTCTTCGATTTTGAAAAAAATGCAAGGGGACAGTTATCGATTTTTCTGTAAAAAGTGCTGCTATCTAGTATTGGAAAAAGAAACTAAAATACTACAAAATTTACAAAAACTCCCTAGCTTGGACCGACCAGCAATCCATATTTCTGACAAAGATAGTTTTTATATTCCGCCGAATATAATAAAATATTTTTAATTATAGATTTGCATATTTTAAATAATTCACGATGAAAAGATATTACAGGAACCGCAAACAAAAAAATTATAATCTGTATGCTTACTTGACACATTGTGGATGCAAAGGGCATATCTTCATGATCTTGTTCCAAAATGGTTCGATTCGATAGTGTTCCAATTGGAATTAATTTTTTTGTCTGGTGTCTGGCCCGCAACCAATGTGTTAACTGAGAGTGTTGGACATGGCTGTGTGTTCAAAATGATGATATTTTCAAAGAGAAAAATTTATAATTTTACCAAAAAAATTTGTTGAAAAAATTGACGGTTCTTTCACTGTTCATAAGTGGTTGTGTAAGTGTGTGTGTGGGTGTGCATGTCTATAGTCTGGTGTTTCCAATGCATGTGGATTATTACAAATTTGAATACAGATTGCATAGAATAAAACAATAGATGAATATTTATAGGAAGAGAAAAAAAATACAGCCATTTCTAAAGGTGTGCTATATACCGGAAAATGATACAAAAAATTGTTCAGAATAAAAAAAATTGTCTTGGTAATAATAATGTTCAGGTGTGTGTGTGTGTGTTAGTGCAAATATTTAAAGTTTTACAAAGCAAACACATAAAATACAGAAAAATTCATTGAATGTCGAATAAATTTCTTTCTCTTTATAAAAAAAAGTCAAATATTATTCTGCAGGGAGAAAATCACATTTTCAGATCTGAAACGCACCAAACATATTTTGACAGATTCTCCAAATAACTAAACTTTATGTGCGTCTTCTAAATTTGGTTTGATAATTGATTAATTTTTTGGGAGAACTATGCAAAAGAGGTGAAAAGGAGGACATCGATATTATAAATTTAGATCGAACCAACAATGGATAAAATATCAAAGGTTTTGAAAGAGAAATTTCGAAAAAAGATTTGGAGGAAATGATTTGCTTGAATGGGGGGAGAACCTAGACGAGATTTTGGTCACAAAAAAAAATTACAGAATCGATTTTCCGAGCAAAAAGTGTATCGCACATTTTAACCCGATTCCATTTTTGAAATAATATTGCTCTTTATACACGACACATAACACAAAGATACATCAGAAATGGAAAGAAAAATAATTATAAGATATCAGATTCTATAAAGAATCGCAAGACAGCAAAACAAGAGAGAACACACACACACACACAAGGGGAACTCTTTAGAATTAGAGAAATGATTTTTCGTTAGGTTTTTTTTGAGGAGCTTTGATTGATCAAGATGTTGTTGGTTCGGAAATAAAGGATGATTCCATAGTCTTGTCGAACATTATAACAAATGTGATCAAAAAATAAATATATGGGAGTTTTATACACTTTTCAAGATTTTACACGGATATTTTACAAATAAAACACACTTTTTTACACTTATTTATCCTATGCACATCCGATATTTTCACGAATTTCTTTCGAGAATTGAATCCTCATTGTGTTTGACGCTCCATCTCTCTCCCGCTTCTTTACAATTTGAAAAAATATAAATTCTCTGTACATAACTTTTTCCTTTTTTTGGTTGGTTTGTCGCAACACCATGAGTCAATTTTATACACGAAACTCTCTTCCCCTCTTTCTTTCTTCACAGGCATTCTCAGTTTTCCAGAATAGGTTTTGGCCCCGGAAACCAGAGAATGAAATGTGTTTCAATAAAGCCTCAGAACTAATATTTGTTAGAAAAAAAAAGACAAAAAATCTCTAATGGACTACTAATGATAAAATCAAACATCATAATTCTAAGGTAAGCTAAATAATTTTGTGAAACAAAATTTCGTCTATTCTTTTTTTGTAGTTGTTGATTCGAATGAATTCGGTTTGTTGTAATAAGTTCGGCTGGGAAACTTATTTATCCGCATCAGCGGCAGTGGTTGTACCATTGATATTACCAGCACAAGTATCAAGAGACGTTCCAACACCACCATTGCTAGTGGATGTGGAAACATTGGTACAAACATTATTGGCACCAACCGTAGAATTTACATTCGTGGTATTCGTAGTGGTTGATGAAGATCCACCACTGCTGACACCAATCGATGTTTTTGATCCGGTATTCATATATTTTTCCAATTTAGCCAATATATGTTTACCATAAGTGAAACGTCTTAATGAATTGACATGGGGTCGTATGCGCATCAATAATGTTTTACGTTGTTGAGATTCGGCAACTTCGATCATCTTTTGAACTACATAATTTGCGTATTGATCTTTCATCATTGTGTACAATGCACTATATACGATTAGGAAAAAAGGGAAAAGAAATTTTTCATTCAATAAAATATAACAAGGTACGTCTTTGGCAAAAAAACTCATTACTTGTCAGGATAGTTGCACACTTCTTCAATCAGCATAGCTCTTTCGGAACGCATCGCTTGCGTTATACATCTTTCCACAACGTTACTATTCGAGATTCGATAGAATTACAGGAAATCGGATTTACGATTCAACATTAGAGTAATCATTCCATTTTTACCTGGCAAATTTGTGCTGGGATAAAGTCAATACTTTTCCTCTAACCATCATGATGATTTTAGTCTTATCCTCTGGACGACCATGTTCCAAAACATGTTGAACAACATAATTCCCATATTGATCCTGTACCAATGCTTCAGTATGTGTGTGCAATTCTTGCAATATACTAGACGTTTGTTCGGGATTACAATGTTCAAGTATACGCTGTATCACCCGACATCCATATGGATGAGTGGACAATGTTTGAACCTATTTTTTAAAGATTGAAAATAATTAAATTTTTTTCCACCACTGCTTCTAGGTGTTTCAATCCTAACCTGTCCTTGGAAAGCGTTAATGATGAATTGTAACGCCGATGGTTCAATACATTCGATGCATTTTTGCACAACATGATTTCCATTCTGATCTTTCACACACTTCAATACATGTCCATCTAATTCTTTCACAATCTCCTTTTGTTGTTCGGTGGAGATCGATTCCAATGCTTTCTGTATCACACGGCAACCGTACATTTGAAGAGCCAAATCCAAAACCGATCCACGTATCGTCTGCGCCAATGCTTGTTTCTGTTGAGGCGTACCGAATTCGAAAAACTTTTGTATAACATAATTTCCAAACACATCGGTCATCAATTGATATGCTTGACCGATTATCTCATTGAAAACCAATTGTTTTTCATCATCGGTTGCACGTTCCAATTTTTGCTGTATGAATCTCGATCCATGTTGATCCTGGGAGAATTCCACAATATGTTCCACCAAATCGTGTAATATTAGATTGGGTAAACGAGAATTACGAAAGTCTTCCAACAATGTTGAACGGTCAACATTCTTATCAATAGATCGTCTATTATAAATTGGATGAACAAGATACCATAAAATTCCGTTTTCGAATACACGAATTATTCACTCACGTTCGTTGATTATTATTTCTGCTGCTAGAATTGACAGCATAGTTATTGTTGGGTTGGTGATTCACTTGTTGGTGTAATCCATTGTTAAAATGGATTCCGCCATTGTTCGAATTCAATGCAGTGGGCGAAGCATTAGAAAACGTATTCGGTAACACGGGTGCCGAACCAAAGGCATTCTGGTTGATCAATCCGTTACGGTTCAAAAACTTATTATCCAAATTAGGTATCAAACGCATTCCATACGAATTAGGTCCAGTCATTGCGTTTGGAAAGGGATTAACATTATCGATTAGGGGCGGAGTAACGTTTCCTTGGCCTGGCAAACCAGGCATACCGATGGGACCAGGAGAATTCATATACGAATGAAACGAAGCATTGTTCAAACCGTTGGGCTTGGTCGATCCTGCCGCAGACACATTCAATGCATTGGCAGCAGCCAAATGTCTTGGAAAAGCCATGTTCGAATCCGATATCATTTGTGGAAACATGTTTCCAATTGGACCCAGGCCAGAATTTGTCGAACGATTATCTAATGAATCTCTTCGTGGCGAATTTGAATTGCCTAAATTTCCATTGTTGGCTCCGATGGGTCCTAATGCTGCAAGCAAACATTTATAAATTACTTAAAATTAATTTAATTCGCGAGAATTCCCAAGCTCCGAATATACCTGGATTCGCAAAGCCCATTTGTTGTGGAGTCAATTGTGGTTGATTATTGGTATGGGCATTGTTGAACATGTTACTCGACTGAATATTATTATAGGCTGCTAGCCCAACAGAATTGGGCACCGACGTATATAGCTGGCTACCGTTTTGGTTATTAGGCGGACCATTGGATGCAAAAAGAGGATTGTTTTGAGAATGATTTGAATTTTGATTGGTTGCGCTCTGCAACATTCTTGGATGCAGATTACCATTATTTGTTGGTACCATATTCATTTGAGGCATAAGACGATGTAATGCTTGAGCCGGTAACCCTCGGCTAGCGGCCAAAGCTTGTTGTAGTCCATTTTGATCATAATAATTCGATGCTCCTGGAAATGGAAGCGGCATCGATAATCCTTGTTGAGTAACCGCTTGCAATGCAGCCAGCACTTGTTGTTGCTGCGAATGAGTTTGATTGGCTTCATTTTGATTTTGCTGATGCAGATTACTCGGCGACAACGGTCGGTTATTCGGGTTGTTTGAACCGATTCTGGCCTGCTGTTGTCCAGGCATGGTCTGCGTTGATTGACCTTGTAATTGGCCATTTGATGCCGCCGATTGAATCAACCCGGAAAACATATTCCATGGGCCATAGCTAAAAGCATACTGTGACCCTGGAACCGGCATTGGAGGCGCATTTGCCCCTAACATTTGGCTCAAGGAAAATGGATCAGGGAAAAAATTTTGCGGATTTTGAGCCGCTCCAGGGAAAATATTTTGATTGCCAGCTCCTGGTTGTGGCGGACCACTTCCTGGGTGACCAACAGTCGGACCGGAAGGTATACCTTGGTTTTGTTGATGTTGAGCGGCAGCCTGCATGTTCAAATGTTGTTGTGAATGATGATTGGATAGCATCGAAAGCGGATTGTTAGCTTGACCAGCACCGGTTCTTTGTTGATGTTGTTGATATAGTGCATTGGTGTAGCCACCATCGATTAAAGAATCCGGCGCTAAGCCCATCGAATTAAGGTAATCTGTAGCGCTAAAAGATAGACCATCAATTCCGTGCATGGCCGCTGCCAATTGATCAGGATTGAAATCAGTGAATTGCTGCTGCTGATGAAGATTAACATTAGGCAACATCATTCCTTCCATCTTGTTCATCATATGAATTTTGGTCAATTCATCATTATCATCTGCTGACACTTGATGCATCAATCCTGGTGCACGATTGAAGAGTTTGGACGAATCAATCGCATTGACATCTTCAGCTGCACCGAAACCATTCGACAAACCATTTGAATTGGGATGATGTCGTACAGCTAAGCCACCAGCACCAGCACTGCTAGCAGCACTTCCTACGGCAACATCTTTATCACTTTTTCTGGCCACATTCGGTCCAGTTTGAGCTAATTTTTCATTTTCACGAATCAAAAACCGTGCATGTGTTCGTGATTCAAGCGTCTCTTTGGATGGTGAACTATTTAAAACATATTCGGCCATTTTCAATCCAAGACCACCAGTATCTGTTGAACGAGGTGAAAGCAATGTACCATCATTACCGTAAACATTGGCCATACGTTTCACCATGATTGGTTGCGAAACAGAATGATCCGATAGGACACCGTTTTCCGAGGTTGGTCCAGCCGAAGCACTTGGTCCGGAACTCCACGTTGAATCTCTCCCCCATTGATGGGGATCAGAAACAAACAATCCTTTAGCAGTTTCATCATTGTGCTTATCTTCGATGCCCCAAATTTTTTTGGTGGATGCAAAACCTTCATTCTCTAATGTTAACGCACTGAAACCATCTTCGATTTCTTGAGTATCGGTTGGTCCATTATTATCGACGATTAGATTGGCTTCATCGCCAACAGGACCAGCGGCTCCTCCACCAAACCATCGTGACGATTTTATGTAATTTTGTTGAAATTCTCCTGCAACTGCCGAAGCAGCATCATTATGAGGTCGCTGAAACACACACGACACCATTGCATCATCTTGGCTACGATTATTGGCAACTTGCTGCGATGAACCAGTTACATTTTCGTTTGTATTATTACTGCTATTGTTATTTGCACTGGAAAGCTGATTCGGTGTGGTTGATTTGGAAGCAACTATTGCGGCCACATTTGTAACATTTACAGGCGTTGATGCATTTACATTGGATGATGAATGAACCCCAACATCGTTGGCTACCATTTTAGCGGCAGTGGTCTGACCATTTAACATTTTGAACTAAAATATATCCTTTTAAATTGAAAATTTTCTCCCTTTCTTTTTTTGCGCTTGCAGTACTTTCGTTTGATTTTTTTTCCCAACCACTTATCATATGCTATCCTTTCGATGATGATGAATATGGATCGAAGGCCCTTTCTTCAATTTATCAGCGTATTTTTTTGTACAAAGGCTTTTTTCGAAGTTTACGTGCATCATAAGATAAATTATAGCGAATAATTAATTTTTGGTTAAAATTTAAAAAAAATTAACTCAAAATTACCTTTTTTTATATTGCAGGTTTATGAAAAAATATTCTTTTATCGGACTCAAATTATGGAGATGATGATGATGATGATTTTTTGGCAATTTTCGTGTCCTTTTTTTACGTTTCAAGAGTATAATACGACAAGGACTCAAAAACGAGCTAGATAATTGTTGAGATGATTTAGTCGTGTTTTTTGAAATTTTGACAATTTTGGTTCACAGCAATGGTTTTTTTCGTGTGTGTGAGTTTTTCGATTTTTTCCGTTTTTCGAGGGGTTTTTGCGTAAAAATTCTTTTTGTTTTTTTATACAAAAATATAAATGATTGGAAAATTTACACAACAAAATAGAGTTAAAAGACAATGATTGATTACTTTACAGGGAATATTTGATACACTTTACAGGTAAGGTGATATAATCGTTGTTTACGTTTTGAAACATGAATGATGATAACAATTCATCTTTGTGTTGATGGTGTGTGAGGGTGTCTGGTGATGTATGCAATTTATCTAGGGTGTTTTGTTTCTAACACACACAGACACACATAAAAAACAAAGCAAAAAATGATGATTATTATAATGGTAATGATTGTAAGCATACATTTAAAAATAAAATCGGAGAAAAAAAATTATCTTCTCTCTTAAATATTCGCGTTAAATTATGTATTCATGTATGTGCTTGTATGTATGTAGGTGTGTGTAGGATCCTTGTTTACGCACAGTCTCTAATCTAATTGACAACCATTACAAAATTCGATTGGTCTTATCGGATTAAACGAATTTCAATAATTATTATAATTCATGATAATATAAATTTTTTCTTATGATTCACATGATGAACGTAATGATCGGTTTCCACAACGAAAAAAACCAACAATTTCCGTATTTCACTGATTTTCGCAAATAATTTTGGATTTGTCGATTCGATACCAATTTTTTTTAAATCTGACATTGGAATCGTTTTGTGCTTGTTTAATGCTTCTTATCACTAACAATATGTTTTCAAAAAAAATATATTCTTCCATTACTTGACATGTTCCAAACGTGAATGTCAGGAGAAAGATATATGAAAAATGTGATGTAAACAAAATATATTCAATTCGATTCGATTCGAGAAGAGGCCGGAAAACACGAAACAAGTGCGAGGTTGAGAAGAAAAATGAAGACACACACACCGCATGCACACACAACACCAACAAACATAAACCGCTCACATCTTATTATAATCGGTGCTTAGGATTTTCATCTTGTGTGTCTGGTTGGGTGGCTGTCGTCATCCGAGGATGGTATCGGAATCTTTTATTATTTTTGTGTTAAATAGGGATTACTATTGTCAAACAATGGAGATGTTTAATCATCTAAATAACAACACCTTTCTGGCAATGGATATGATGATGCAATAACGCAGAATCAAAAATCTTCGGTATATTATTGATATTTTTTAAGATTTTGATTTGTTAAAATTCCCTTTACTGGAATCAATTGACAATAGGTTGAAGATGATGAATGTTTTCACTTGTTTCGCAAATTATCTTATTCTTATGGTGTGGTTAACATTGTTAATCAGCAATAAATAACAAAAAGAAAAAATAAAAATAATTACTTGGACGATGATGGTTTGTGCCGATGTTCATCATCATTGTTATTGACGAAAATGTTGTTGATGAGGATATTATTGAAATGTTGAAACGGACCCATCGAATTATCACCACATTTTTTGCTGCTTGGATCTTCAAGAAGATGATGCCTGGCGTTTATTTCTTCACTATTGTTGTTTGCTGTGTTTGTTTGTGTTTCAAGATGGATGTTTCCAGGATACTTTCGGCTCCGACAACACTAATACACAAACCACACCAAACAAACACAGACACACCAACAGTCATCCAACGACGACAATGATGTTGTTGATGATGTTGAATTTTCTTCTTTTTTTTTCCACTTCTTGAACTTCTTGTATTAATGTTATTTAGTTATTATTGCTGTTGTATTATACTTTTTTTTCTGGTAGATTTCTGATTGTGTGCGTGTGTGTTTGTGTGTGTGGTATGAAGTTGAAATCCTATAAAAAACCGAAAGAAGATGATGATGATGATGAAGAGAGCAACATAATCAGAGTGTGTTGGCGAGGAAAATAGAGACAGATAGCATTTTTTTCACAGAAGCTGCTACACTAACGCCACCACTCATCATCATCAGCGGTGTTGTTCATCTTCCGAAGGTAGTGGCATTTTGTCTAGTCTGCTTTTACCGCATTCAAGCACCGCAATCAGACCGAATTCTTCTTTCACAATACAAACCGCACGTTTCGAGAAGTAGCGGCATGAATACCTATACCGTGCACACAAATCCATAAAGTACGGAACCAAATTTGAATTGGAAATTATTAAAATTTTTTTTTATCATTTATTAGGAGTTATTATAATAATTATCAATTATTTTAAAAGTGTGTATTTGTTTGTGTTTTGTATAATAAATCCATCCATGGAATGATGACATAGTGATGTATGGATAGAAGGGGAGTGAGAGAAAAAAAACACCAAGATTTATTACAATATCATTTTTTGAAGAAAATAGCAGTTTTCCAACACTAAATTTAGTTGATCTATCCGAATGATTCAATTGATCAGAGGTTTTTTGCAAAAAATTTTACAAAATTTGCTTTCTGTAATAAATAGTAAGGCTGTGTGTTGCTTGGCGCACAAGAATGGTTTAGATTCGTTTTTTTTTTTTTTTGGTGGGCAATCTTCACTGGGTTTTCAATTCTGTTTGATTGTTGCATGTGTGTGTGTGACTGTTTTGTTGCTTTTCAAATCTCAAATCTTTTCTTGGCATGATATTGGTATTAGGGCTATTGAACAGATGTAAAAACGATTTCTTTGTTGGAAAAAACCCCTAAAACACAAGATTCACATGTGTGTCTTGGTGTGTGTGTGTGTGTATATGTATACTTTGACTAAATAAATCTTGAAGAATATAATAATTGTTGAAGAATTTTTCATCTTGAAACACAATACTTATGAGGCTTGATTGTTACTGGATGATGATGATGTTGAAGAAACAGGTGGATTTTGTTTCAATTGTAACAAAATGGAACGCATCCGTGATGTATCACGATTGTTGCGCGATGTTTTTGGATTAAAATCACACATTTTGCTAATCTTTTCCCATGCTTGTCCCGGTTGTTCATTATCTCTTTCGGCGATCCATTCTTTTTCGGTGGCTCTGTTTCAAGAAAAAAGCATTGAATCAAATCCACCATATTAAAAACAATTCATCTGATTTAAAATTCATCAAGCTCAGGCAAAACAACCCCGGGACATAAAAAAAATAAAACATACAGGAGGAGGCCGAAAAAAAGCTAACAAAAACCGGAAACCAAACTTACTTGCTATTTTCTCTTTAGAATTTTTAACAAGGAAATCGAGTTTTGTTCAAAAGAGGAGTTGAAAAAGACAGAGACGATAGTTTTGTTGGTTAGTAAACAAGAAATGAATGTCAATTAAACAATCCCAGGTTTCAACAACAATCAGAACAAACAACAACAACAACAGAGAATGGAACATACCTATTTTGTTTTTTAGCTTTAGCCAATTGTTCCTGATATCTTTGATACCATTCTTCTAATTCTTGTTTAGCTTGCTGCCTTAATTCTTCAATTTTGGCCTTCTCTTCAAGATCTTTTTGTTCCAAATTTTTTAAATGTTGTTCACGCCATCTTTTTATTGATTCTGGCTCTTCGGCCGGTATTATCGGTTGGCTCATCATTGTTGGCTGCCCGTCCATACTAGACGGTTTGCTACCACTATTATTCAATGATAGATCTGATATGCCATTAGCAATGTCACCGTTGGCCTGCACAAAATCTTCGGCAATAATATCGCCATTCAACGCTGCTGAAGATTTAAATTTAAAAGATAATTTTTTTTTTAAAATCTTGAAATCAAAACAATTTGATAGAATAATGAAACTTACTTGCTTCATTGGAATCGGTATTGAATAAATCATCATTGATATTCTCAGCTATGTTGGGCTGAATTTCACCATCAACTTTATTAATTAAATCATCTTCAAGATCACCAAGCACTGATTGTTCACGTGCAAGGAATTCAGCTACAGGGTCTTCAGATGATGAAATGTTTGCTGCATTTATCGTGGATGAATCCAATTCGGCCATTTTATTTTTTTCCTAATTGATTCGTGTGGGTAGTTTTGTTGGTTATTTTACAATAAATAATAATTTGGGGAGAAGTTGCTCAATAAAAACTAGATGTGACGATTGTCGTTTGTTAAATTGCCGTAAAAATCCAAGGGGCGTAATTATGGATTTAATACAACCAAAATTGAAACTAAAACATCAACTGTTATGGTTACTTGATGTTTTTGAGTAATTTTATGATTTCTTTGGACGTATTATTAATCGTGACACATCGAAATTCGGAATTCAATCGTCTTTTGTTAAAAATGGTGCTATTTTTTTGATGGAAGGATATTTCAATATCTATCCAATCAACAAGAGAGAAAAAAACTTGGAATGGAATGGATGAAAAAAATGAATTTGATGAAAATTCCTTCAATTTATAATCGAATTTATTTGACAGTTTTTCTAGACTTTGTCTCCTTTGCGGCTTTTCCAAAACAATTAGACGAGGAACACACGAATGAATGGATGACGTTTCAAGGCGTTTCACCACACACATACACATGCACATAAAAATAATGTGATTGATGATGATGTTTTTTGTCTGTTTGTATCAAAACTTGCAATAATGTTGCTTCGGTAAATTTTGTTTCAACTGATTTTTGTGTCACACATGCAATTAGCTTCTAATGGAGGATTACCAATAATATACTTGGTTAACAATCAATAAAATAGATTAATAGAAAAAATGAAGCGAAAAGCTGGAAAGAAAAAATCCTAAATCAAAGACAACTCAGCAATGGACCAAACAAATACAAGCAGGAATATAAAGAAAAAAATTCACCACACACACACCAACACACAGCATTTACTCACCCCTTTGTCAGAAGCCTGTTTGATCATGCGCTCACCTCATTATGGCGAGGTTGACAGATAAACCGGTCCGTTCCAAAAACTAAGTTACTTTGGTATGATCTCTTTATACCAGATGGCGACTCTGTTTTTTTAAAAATTTGAAAATTTTTTCCGTACAAATCCGCACCAATCATAACAGGTTTCCATCTCTTAAATTTTCCTTCTCCTGCTTTCCGGCTCGGATTTTTCAAAGTATCTATTTCTTTTTCTTCTTTTCCTGTCGTTCGAGTACAATCGCCTCTGTATCCCGGTTTATAGACATTAAAAGTTGCACCAAAGTATATCATCACATTATTCAATGTGTGTGAAGAATTCTGAAGCCAAAGCAGGATGGCTTCGAGGTATGGTTTTCCTAAGCGAAAATAATATATAAAAACCGAAAGACCATGTTTTTTCTTGTGTTGTTCGCACACCACCGTATTATAATGATAATGATGATGATAATAGTTACAATAATAATCATCTGGTTTCTGGTTTTCCGAGAGGAAAAAATATTAATACCGACTATAATATATTCCAGCATACTTAGTTTGACGTGTGTTCCCATACCCGCACAGACACACACACACACTTAAACATTTTTTTGGCTGCCAATCAAAATGTCAGGTGATTATTAGATGGTGGTGGTTGGTGTTCAGAGATTCAGATGATATAATAGGTCTTCAGAACGAATCGTAAGATGATGATGATGATGATGGTGGTGGTTGTGCAATAAGATTAAGAAAAATTTAGAGCGGCATCTTGCCAGCGGAATACACCGCAAATAAAGAGTTGGCCAGATAAAAACAAAAACAAAAAGTTACCAAGCTTGAGAACCTTTTTTCTTCTTCTTCTTCGAATCTGGAATATTACTTATTCTTCGTTAAAAGTTGTTGAGAGGAAAAAGAAGAATAAAACAAAATTTTTACATTCCTCTTCTTCGTCCTGGTTGGCCATCAAGATTGGTTCCGTAAAGGCATAATAACGAAGCTTCTTGAATTTGAAAAAAATTGCTCTGGAAATAAGTAATAATTTTCAAACAACCATAAAAAGCTGGAGACCACCACCACCGCCAACAACACCGACATGATAATAGTAATTATCATCATGAAAGCAAAGGTTTCCAAAAAATCCAGACAAAATATGGCCACACTTTCCGAACAATATATGTTTGTTGATGGCCATCACAACTATGATGATGATGATTGCGATGGTCAACCAATTTTATGTTGGTCAACCAAGGAAAATGGTAATAATCACAAAAAAATAAGCTTGGACCAAAGTTCGATAACCGAAAATGGTTAGAAAACTAGTAGCGAATTTCAAATCTAATTCATTGATAATGATGATATAAAGAGATGATCAATTGAGGTGACCCAGAGAATAAATAAAATGGCAGCTTTTGCTGTAATGTCGTGGTGATTGTGGTTCAAAAATGTTCCGAATTCGATAAACCAAAGTGATCACTCAAACAAAATTTCCAATCAATTTCCGCGCTTTTTAAAAAGCTAAATTTTCAAAAAAAAACCGTGTTTACTATTTCCACTGAAATCGGCTATTTTTTTTTAATTTACAGCAAAATCTATTTTTGGTGTTAATCAATGATCACACAAAACGCGCTTTTGTTTGCCCTAAAACGTTTTTGTGGTGGGCCAAAACCATTTCTTTTCTTTAGAAATTCGTTCTGAACAAACATATTTTTCGGCTCGAAACAGTTTTCATTTTTCTTTGGTTATTGTTATTATTTCTTCCATCCGGCACTTTCATTCTTCCGGGATTTTCTTTTTGTTCCTAAACGCCTACGCCAGAGTTTTTTCGACATTAAACTGCTAAACTCCAAATAAAAATAATCGTCGTCACCGCCAATTATTGTTATCAACATCATCTACATAAATCAATAATTTGCCCGCCTGGCCCGAAGATAATCTAACAGAATGTTGTGGACATAATCCGGACAAGTGTTAATTGATTTGAAAAGGTATGCCATTTTATTTATATGCTTCCATTTGATGATTTCTTAAGTTTGAATCGCTTCAGTATTTACCTTTTCCATTAACTCTTTGTATTGAACCCACGCAAGCTTGGTTAATTCAAAGATTGATGATTTATTTGATTTTGTTGTTTTCGGCCAGCGCCTTAAATCTTCAGGTGTTTTCTTTTTTTCTGTTACAACTGCCTCAAAACCTGCTATTAATAAATTAATCCAATGTGATCCTCTCTCTCTCTCTGAGATTCTCTTTCGTTGCAATCCACATTGTGTGTTCTGATTGATGATTGAACCGGGCGGTATCACCATCACTGAGAAGGCACGATAATCTTCGGATTAGATTCAAAGTTCGCCGTGTGTAGGTGTCCATCTTGATGGTTCTTTGACCTGGATTAAAGTGTTTTGTTTCATTCTTTTTCTAGAGACTTTTGTATGGTTTCTTTCCCCTCTCAAAATTGATGTTAGTTTCTAAATGTGACATCAAGACATTCTTATGAAAACCATGGTAAATGTGAAAAATATTCGAAATTTATTGAAGCTTTTGCCTTCTTTTTTTAGGAAACAAACAAAAAAATATTATTTGAATGAAAGGTTTTTGTCCTCGAATTCAACCTTCGTTTCTTGAATCATCATCACCATCATCATCATAGTTTATGATGATGGTGATTGTGCCTTTTCTGGCCAGACAATGGGTACTTTCGGAAAAAACAATTCTGAAGATGCAATTGCAATGCACACCAACACACATACAGACACCACGCTTTTATGCATGGCAGACAGGGTATATATTATTACTTTTGGTGAAAAAATAAAATGTAAATTAGGATTCGTTAGATATGTGGTCGTCGTCTCGGCCAACGGTGATCATCAGACGTACCATTATTTTAGTTGAATGTTACGAAAGAAACAAGAATAACAACATTATTGACAGCAACAAAAAGTTTCGGAATTTCGGTGATTTTTCTCAAATTAAAAACGATTGTTTTATCTAAAACTTTGTTTTTTTTGGTCCATCGAGGGCTTCTGAGATCTTTTTTATCGACAAGAAAGAAACAAGCCTTCTTTGTTGTTGTTTATGAAGGAATCCAAGTGTTTTTCTGAAGATTTTTGATTGGTAAAACAAAAAAAAGGAGAGAATCGTTATATCACACCCAAACAACAACAAAACAGACAGCAAAATCTCTGGTGTTTGTTTTTTTTCGACGTTCGAATTTTTGACGCATGCTCTTTAAAAACTAGGTAGTGGCCCACTCGAACGCATTTGAAGTGGTAGCGGTATAGGTTTTCAGTCAGCCAACATTCCTAAAAGAGAAGTAGTAGTGGCATTTTTGGGCCGATGTAAACAAGAAGCCCTACATTTGTGTTGCGTGCATTGGTGTGTTTCATTCGATTGTGATGCGTCGTTCTCGGCCAGACATTGTTTTGTGATGTGATAAAAAATAATCTGTGTATTTAAGCGTTTGAAAAATTTGTTGTCTTTTAAAATATTTGGGAGATTAATATGCTTGGAATGCAGGGATCTTTGCGTCTGTCCAGTGTATGTGTTTTATGGCAATATTTCCGAGAATAACAGGTGAGTCAAAAATATCAATTTCATCTTTGGTGCCTCATTTATCATAATGTTGCTTTGTCATTTCGTTCTAAAACTTTCCTCAGAATGATCAAGAATTGATTTTTTTGTGTGATTCAACAAATTGTGAAAATTCTCGTCTTCTTCTCTAGGAAAAATTTCACTGAATTACAGGTGTTTTCCACGCTTTATGTCAATCTAAATTCGTGTTTTTAGTATTTATTTGTGTGTTGTGTTCGATTCTTGCTACTTTTTTTAAATTTTCGCAATCTACCATTGATTGATTCAGATAATCTACATAATTGGCATTAAATAATGCGCAACAGGAGCAACATTGAAATCAAGTTTTTTTTTGCTTCAAGCCAAAGATATTATCATTAAATATAATTGAAAATAATCTAAATAACAATGTCAACCAATGACACCAATTTATGTATGGAAGAATTTTCAGGGGTTTTCGCATTCTTGTTCCTTTTAAATAAAATTGAATAAAGCAACAACAACAAAACGAAGACATAATTAGAGATTCCTAATCAACCCGGACTATTATTATCATCAACGACAACGACACCATCGTGCCTATATGTATGTGTTAGGCAAAGAAAAGCAAAGCACACACGCACCATTCATTCGTTCATTCATTTCATTCTACTTTGATTGTAGTCACGAATAATAAATCTATCATCAACGTATGTGTATCACATACAACTATATCAAGTTTTAGAAATAACGAAGACAACCTGAACCTGAATCTTCCAAGTATCAAGTTTTAATCTTGCTCAATTTTTCGTCTGAACCTCCAAACAATAAAAGTTGGTCCACATATTGGAAAGAAGAAAACAATCAGTCAATCATCGAATCCATTATTGTAGCGGAAATTAGAAAAAAAATCCATTGTTTTGTATGAGGATTTTGTTGTTTGGTCAGAAATAAAATGACAATCGTCATCATTGGAAAACAGGAAATAATCGTTGAGAGATATCAGCTCAGCCAAAGTGTCACTATCAACGAACTTATTCGTCTTTTTTTCGGTTCGCCTTCTGTTTGTGTCTGTGATTGCCTTTTGGTTAGATGAAGAGCAAAATCAACACCAACTCTGGGTTGTGATTTGTTGATTTATTATTATTTTTTATTTCAATGATCGTTTCCACCTAATTTTGTGTCAAAATCACGACGGTTAAGATAGACAGCCGTTATTTTAATGTACTTGTGATGGTACAGTTCAATTGCCAATTTTGATATCTTCCATCAATATTTAAACAAAAAAGAATCTCAACCTCAATAAGCAGCAACATCAAAATCCCGAGCAAAAAAAAAGAAATCTGACACATTTTTGTGGCATTTTTCGTCCATGAACTTTGTGTGTATGTGTGTTTTGTGTCAAGAAATTTAATCTGCTTGGCGAAAAAACGCTACTTTGTATTTGTTTGTTTATATTTTCAAGAAAAAAAGAAAATAATAATGGCCACATTATCGCCATTCATCAAGACGGCATCAAAAAGCAGCCCGCCAACTTTGGCTTCGTTGACCATGACACCACCATCGCCAAATTCATTATCTGGTTCGAAAACACCGGTTGGCCGTCTTTCATTATTGTCCAGTGATATAGAAGAAGATTTAGGTTTTTTAGATTTACAAAATAATTCAAAATATGACTATCTAGCCAGAGAAGAATTTTGGCTTTTAGATGATGATGAGTATGATCCACAAATTCATCGCTATGATGAAACGTTAGAGTGGATTGAAAGTTTTCCACGTTCGAAACCGGATGGTGAAGATGATTATTTTAAAGTATCCCTAATAAATGGACATCACAATCCTCAATTAAAGCAGCAATTTCAAACTTCAACACCAGGTAAGACAAAAACAATTGAAAAAAATGCAAATTTTGACATTTTTCTCAACAAATCTCCAGTGAATGGTTACAATCGTTTCGAGTATCTTACCAAATCCGTTTCTCGGACGGCCACAATCACCAAAAGAAAGATTGAAACCAATTTAGAAGAAACGACACCACCGTCAACCATACCACCGTTGCAAATGATGCAAAACAATGCTAAATATGGTACTATAACCAAAGGAACCACAAAACCACTTCAAACAGAAGGGAATAGAACGTTTGATGTTTTAGAGTCAAAATTGAAATTTTCCCAATCACCAGTCATTACTGATGGCAGTAAGATGGTGAATCATAATCACCATTTAAACAACAATCAAAATACTCCAACGTTAGATAATATTAATAATAATCGAAATTATCCTGTCAACACTGGAACTATAACCAAATCGAATCGTCGTGTGTTGAATGTTACATTGGATGTAAATAATCATCAATCGCCGCAGCAACAGCAGCATCGGAAAACGGCCTCATCAAGATTATTATGTGATTCATCTGATGATAATAATAATAATAATATGGATTTCACAACCAACAAACCGAATTATAATTCTACAAGTGCCACAACTACTGATCAAGAGGATTTTGGGACATTGTTAACATCATCCGGTGAAGAACTAACTGATAATTATGATTTGCTTAATAAAAGCGCTCCCTTAAATCGAACATACGAGATAGAGCAGCAGCAGCAGCAGCGACAACAGCTGCTGAATGGTGGTGATAGCACGGGTGATGATACAACTGTATCGATGGACACGGAAACAACAACAGGAACATCATCAGCAGCATCATCTTCGAATAGAAATTATCCGACCATTTCCAGAAATATAACTAGAACATTTTTACGTAGAGAAGCAAGCCAGGGTTGTTTGACCGGCAGTGGTGGCGGTGGTGTGAATAGAAAATTGCAGAAAAAAGTCTATTTGGTTTCATCGAATGATGATCTACTCAATTCGGACAATGATAATAGATCAACAATCAGGAAAAATATACGTTCAACAAGTAATTTAACCAAAATGTCTGGCAGAAGTGAACCCAATTTGATGGATGCACAATGTTCACAATTATCGGTGCATGGCAATAATGTTAATCAAAATCATCATCATTATTCGAATAATAATAATAATCAACCAACCCGATTGGCAGGAATGGGTAATGTACAGAGTGCAAGAAAATTTCAAAGCCGTCTGGTCGGTCCCACCAATCATTCAATGGTTGGCATCAACAATGGCGGGGGTAATCGTATCGGCGGTGGTGGTGGTGGTGGTATCCCACAATCAAACATTTCTCGTATAGTTCGACCATCTTCCCAGAATGGAGGCATCGGCGGGGGTATGAGCGGTATTGCCACTTCAAATCGAACATCATCATCAAAGATCAATAGTAATACTAATAATCATCAAATTATGATGAATAATAATGGAAATATACTTCCCGGTTCGAAAGCACAAACATTTGGTAGTATGAGTTCTTTAGCGCATACTAATCAATACAATATGCCACGGGCAGCATCCCAGGTAAATCTTTTGTGATTTATTCTTTTTTCTTGTTTTCGTTCTTTTTTGTCTTGTCTTAATTTCTTTTTTCATGTTTGCTACTTTTTGTTTCCGGTTCTGTTTGCTTTGCTTCGAAAAAAATATAGAAGGGTGTCAAGGTGTTTGCCTCTATGTGTTAGTGTGTTTGATTTGATTTCATTAAGTAGTGTCCATGGAATTAGCATGTCAATAAGTTTTTTTTATTTCGAAATGGAAACCTGTTGCATGTGATTAATTTCATTGTAGCTTTTGAGCTTTTTGTATTCATGCCTGTTTGTGTTTGTGTGTGTAAAATTGGTTTGTTCTTATTTGATGAAATCCTAATCAATGAATCATATATTTTTTTCCGAAAAACTCTTTTCTATGAAATCGCTGCGCAATTTCCCTATTACGTTGTTTCTCCTACTTCTTGTTCCCTTTTCTCTGAATTCGCCAACATGCTCACACATTGACCAATGATGAAGATTGAGATGAATGATGATTATGATAACGTATCGTTGTGCAACGGTGATGGTGGTGGTGGTGGAGGCCGATTAAGGAAAAATGTTCAAGAACCAAAGCAGCCGAATTTTTCCGGGCAAGGATTGAATCGAAAATCCACATTCCGTGTACATAGGCCAACAACCATGCTTGATGTTCAAACACTGTCTGGTGATGGTCATGATAATTATAGAAATCACCATCAACAGCAAGCACCAAATGGCGATCAACCAGTTGTCAATCAAGTTGAACGTAATCATCATTCATCATCATCCACAAGAACAACAATCCGATCGCATTCAACATCATCAAAATCAACCTGTTGCAGTAATAATGGCAATGAAAATGTTGTAACATCAACAATCCTCAATACCCTAGAAATTGAGTACAAGAAAAACATTAATTATGATGATGACGATGGTCGTGGTCATAGTGAACAACCATCCCAGAAAAACCATGCACGAACATCGATGAGGATAATGTCTCTTTTGAACAACAATAATGATGATCATGCTTTGAGCTTTGAGAAAACCGAGCTTAATCTAAATAATGATAATGTTAATAATAACCAAAATTTTTCCGATACTAACAACCAACGTTTTGATGGGCCAACAGCGGCGTTTCTCAACAATGATTCTGCTGGTGTTTCAACATCACGCATTCCGGCTTTATCGCCATTCTCTTTTGCTAGGTGATAATCAGGATTCTTTTTTTATATTGATTTTGATAGTTTCCTTGATCCGATTTTCCCTTTTTTCCTCTGCTGAATCTGATTTTTCCTTTTTGTGGAAATTCCGAAAAATGGGCGCCATTTTTATAACCTCAAACTTGTTTTTTTTATCAATTTATCAATAAACTAGATCAAGCATCCCAGTTTGTGGAAGGGAGCTGCAACACCTGCAACGATCAAACAACAACAACAACAACCATCCCGAATCGTTGGTCCATCAACGAACTTTGGTACAAAAACCAACAGCAGCAAAGCAAGCGGTATCGGCATTGCCACTTATGGTGGGCGTAGGTAAAACAACAATTCCAACAACCATAATGAGTCGATTGATTAGTGGCCAAACTTATGGAAATCCGATCATGCAAGATGATGAGAATGATTCATGGCAAAATGATTGTTTCTGAAACAAAAAGAAAGAAGCTGAATAATCATTTTGATTCTTAATTTTGTTGATCATGCATCTAGTCAAAAACGAAACCCTTTAAGCTTCAAGCAATTCCCCAGAAAAAAATTTCGGTCATGATGTTAAGGGCGATGAAAAAAAGATTCAAGACGATTATGATAGCGCACCCACCTCTATTATTGCTTCACTCTTTGATGCATGCATGGCAATTACTTGTATTTTATGTTCTTTGCTACATCGAATCCATCCACATCCATTTATTGCAATCATTACGACAACGAAGGCCTTTGCCTCGACCCTACTCCGATCATCATCATGGTCGTTCATCATTACTAGTGCTGGAAAAAACCAATTTGCGAAAAAATATTGCTGCTTCTGCTACTACTACTACTTTTGGCTAAGGAAACCTGATGATCCGGAACAATAACCGCGAAAGAAGAATGATCTGGACAAGTTAAAGTTCAACAATATCAAGACAAAAAAGACGGATTCGTGGGTGATCAAGACATTGAGCTTTCTTGTTTGCTCAATCTTATTCTTTTCTTTTATTACCTATTGTACAATAATTATGTTAATTTAGTATTATTAATTAATTATTTTCTTTATTTTTGCTTTTTTTGTTGTTTTTTCACATTAAAACAAAAATTATAATCGAAAAATACGAAATTCTGATTTGCTCGTACCTTTGATGAATGTGTGACAAACAGTGTGTGCAGGAAATTCAAACGAAAAGGCGCCATTGGTTTCAAAACGAAAAAAATCATTTGGGATGGCCATGATGATGAAGTGGTAACTTAATCGAAGATTTTAATTTTGAAGTCAACGAGTTAATCATCGAAGATGGTGATGATGTCTGTGATTGATGGCTGGTGCTGGTTCCGGACGATGATACGGATGTGGCCGAAGATGATATTGGACACATTAGTGGATTGAATTGTGTCGATTTTTTATTGGTTTGGCTAAACAAATCTCTATAATCATCTTGGATGTAGATCCAATCAAATAATTCGAATGCAATGTCCAATGGTAATGGTATTTGGGATGGTTGACGACCAAATTCTTCTAATTTTGTTAAAAGTTGTTCTTCAACCTCATAAAGATAATGCTCTGCGTGATCACAAACAAACACCAATCAATTAAAATCCAATCAGATTGTTTTTTGATTGATTGATTGGCGCCTAACCTGGAAATATTTCTGGATAAACCAAACGCTTTGGGCACAATGGATAGCAACCACAATAAGCAGCTTCAAGCCTTTTGAAAATGAGAATAATAAATGGATGAACTCAATCGATCGGATTTGTGTTGGTCAGAACGCGAATCACGTTTCAGTTCAAGTGGATTAGCGGCTACTTACATTGATATGCCGAAAAATTCATGCAATGCGGTCGATATAACCACATTGCCTTTGGCCATCAAATCATAATAATCTTGACGAGATTCTACATAGCCCCAATGAACAATCTCATCGGCCAGGATGGTTTTAGCCTCTTCGAATATATCTGAACAAGATAGATTGGGCTATGAAATTACAATCTTGGAATATCTCAAAATCAATAACTAACTTGGTATTTGCGAGAATCTTTGACCCAGAACGGTCAACTTGAATGGAACTTGGCGTTCCTGTTTTAGTTGAAATAAAATTCTGAAAAATTGTTCAGGATTCTTATCGTGTTCCCTGTAGAGAAATCAGGAACTAAAAGTTATGGTTCGGTTTGCTGCAGATCTAGAAGTTCAAAGTGGATTACCATCTATGTGGCCAAACGATATGTAAAATTTGTTTCTCTCTTCGATGTGCGTGCATCAATGGTATTGAACTAAAATTGATCGGATAATAAAGTATGTGGCTTTTTTTGCCGATCGACGCGATCATTTCATCAATGTCTGGCGGGCGATAATCCGGCATGATCTTCATAAAGGTTTTAATCTGTCCCAAAAACGAATCTTTGTTATACTTTGAATTGAACACCACTTGATCGGCTACCAAACTTGAGAAGAAAAATATTTTTCAAAAATCAAAGAAGCTTATTATAATCAAAATCAAGATGTTTAAAACTACCAGGATAGGATTTGATTGTAGCCATATTGAAAATCTCTTTCTTTTCGCTCTTGTACAGGGTATACTAATTGATTCTCGTGAAAATAGATTATCTTCACCGGTATTCGCGCAATGTCCGGCCTTAAGGCAATCAATTCGGCAAGGTTCAAGATTGATGTGACAAATAGCACATCGAATTTTTCATCAGCTTCACTGGCCACAACTCTTGAAAGATACAGAGCGCTAGTTCTTGAACGCCAATGCCATTTTTTGGCCGACATTCCGTACAAGGTGAATTTGAATGGTGGCCATTTGTTGATATGGTTTTTTTGATGATCATCCAAAGTAAGTGAATGACGTTGATGATGATTATGATGATCGATTCCATTATTGGTGTTGGCAAGTATTGTTTCATAATCCACCGATAATGGAAGGATCGTGTCTAAGAAACGTTTGTGACTGCCACCATAGAATGGTTCCAGGATGAGGATTCTTCTCTCCGGTAGTTTTTTGGTCATCTTCGCCGTTATAGTATGTTCGCTCATGTGAAAAACTGAGAAAAATCGTGGCAAAGCACATAGAATTGACTGAATCGAGTGAACAATTTAGCAATTAGCGACAAATGAACAAATTGTGAAATACAATATGTTGGCTTCAACAACAGAAAAGATGACATTCAATCTAAGAGAATAACAAGAAGTTAAGAACTTGATATGACAAGATGAAAGAAAATCATATTAAAAAATATTAGACATAATAGGCGTATAAGTTTCTAGGTTACTTGCTATCTGTCGCCCGAATTGAAGTCTCAGTTCAAAAAGGAAAGAATTGAACAAACAAGAGAATGAAATGTAAGCATTCTCTATGTTAGAATAACGATGGTGATTCTTTTGGGAAAATCATTTTGATGATGATCAAAATAAAATAATGAAGAAGATGCTTGTTTATAATGCTAAATATAGATCATTACCGCCAGTTGAAAATCATAGGAAAAAACAAGAATCAGACGAGAAAAACGAAAGGTTTATCGGTGAAGCTATCCCATAAATTTAGTTTATCCAGAATCACAGTATTTGATTCAGTTGGATTCACGGAAAGAATCCGCTAGAAAAACAAGCACATGTGTCTCTGGGTGTGTTAGACTTTGGAAATCGAATTCTTTGTTATCCAGAAATACGATTTTGGTGTTAAAATTGATTTAGCATTAAATCAAAGTTGAAATGAAAGCAACACACGCACACAGACCTTGAGAATCAAACAAAATCACGATTCTATTGTTTTTTCGAGAAATAGATTCTAGCAACAATTCTCTCGACGGTTGGTATGACGTGATCGATTCTTTGAAAAAAAAATAATCACAATTCAAAGACTTTGCGTATGAGAAGAGCGCGGGAAAATTCAAATTTGAATTCGCGCCAATTTGAAACGGTCATGCCCTTGCATAATAGAAATTGCTACATTGTAAAAAAATTGCCACAAAAAAAATTTCTAGAAAAATCGATAAAGAGAGAAATTTCTCCTGTTTGTTTAGCTATTTTCACCGCGTACGCAAAGTCCGCAATCTATTGTAGAAAATGGCCGAGAGATGGCTCTGAAAATGGCTATTACTCAATTATGATCAAGTCTAAATTATTTTGACAAAACCACTTAAGGTTCAATTTATTTCCAAAAAATATCTTTTTTTCTCCGAATGGTCAAAATTACATCGTTTGATCAGTTTTTTAAAAAATCACAATTTTGTTTCTAAAATTGAATTGAATTCAGGTGTTTTGTGTCTTGTGTTTATGATGGAGCAAACAGAATCATCATCAAAAATGTCCGATGAAAATACCGGCGATGGGTGTAAGAATAAAGCTTCCAAAAAGAAAAAAAGCAAGTAAGTAAAACCATAAATTTTCCAAGAACCTCCTTAACGTTTCTGGTTCATTGATTGTATAATGACAGGCGTCCTATTTGTTGTTGTGAATTATCATCGATTGATGCAAAATTGAATCCAAACACGATCAATCTAGAATTAATGCACGAAATTTTCGCGTCAACTTTGAATGATATTAAGAAGTCAGATCAATTTAGACTTTTGAATAATCCTTTCTGTGAAGTTGTTCAACAAATTTTTGATCAATTCAAAGTTTCGCTTTTTGATCGTATCAAATCTCAAGAAACTGGATTGATATTGCCTCATAAATTGCCAGATTTGAAGCCCAAACCTAATGTTAAATCTAAATCCGAAGAACAGACAAATTCTTTGAGTAATATCAGTGATTTGGACGTTGATGAAATTTCTAACACCTCTGAAGATCATGATGAAACATATCATGAGAATAATTTTAAAAGTACAAATAAAGAGCCCAAGACCTCATTCCACCAGGATGATTTCAATAATGTTTCAGACAATCCAGAGGCTTCGATACGCATTCCAGATATCGATAAATTGATTGAAGCAAGTAATAAAAAGCGTGCAGAAAAAGATATTGCAGAAGACATGGAAGACACTGAAGACATTCATTGTCGTGAAGCAGAAATTTCAAGTAATGATAAAAAAATCGATGATTCTGAAGATGATTTAACAGAAAAAAGTGATAATAATGATCTCGATGATGAATTGAGCGATATTGATCTCAACTCTATTCCAGAATCTTGTGCAAAAAAAGATGAAACCGACCAAATACATTTGAACCAAAATGACCAGAAGGATATGGATAATATTGATATGGATGAGCTTTTCCATACTTCAGCAGCAGAAAAAGACTTGGAATATCTTAGTGAAGTTGAAAATCTGAATGACAATGATGAAGAAAAGGTTTCGAAAAAAACAGTTAATGAGGCTAAGTTGAAAACAAATAATGAGAATGAATCTGATAGTGATTCTAAAGACATAAATGCAAATGAAGAAGAAGAAGAAACAAAAGAAATTGATCAAGAATCCGGAGATGAAATTGTAAAATTTGCTAAATACGATTCATTGATCAAAGAAGCTAATAAAGTACTTAATGAAGATTCGAATTCAGATTTGAATGTTTCTGAAAAAACCTCAGATGGTAATTGCAAATTGAATGAGAGCCTAGATGATGATATAAATAAGAATGCGGTCAGGAAAAAAAGAAAAAAAGTACGAATTTTGTCTTCTTCTGATGAAAATGAAGACAGTGAATTTGAACTAAACGAAGATGAGATAATCGAATCGGATAAGAATGATGAAGATGAAGACATTGAACTGAAATCATCGTCCAGGAATCTGAGCAGCGAAAGCATGGCTGAAAATTTAGATGATGAAATATCGGTCAAGAAAAAAGCACCTAAAAAACGGAAACGTATCATGAACCTGACTACAAGTTCAGAAGACCAGGATGGCAAGGATGATAAGACGGATAGAAAAAAGAAAAAAATAAAGAAAAGCAAAACGATTAAGGGTGAGGAGTATAGTGATAGTGATGAGGAAGTAACTACTAGGAAAAAATTGCACAATATTTATTCGAAGGATCGCCTGAGAGATGAGACACGTGAAGCAGAAAAAGCCGAACGTGAACGAAAGAAGCGTATCGAAGAGAAGCAAAAACTGTACAATTGTTTGCAAGAGTTGGCCTCGGAACAAGAAGCGGTTCCCGATCGTTTAATACTGGATATTGATAAGGAAACCAAAAAAGTTTTGGTTGAGGTTGACCAGAAATTCACCAAATGTATGAAACCGCACCAAGTAAACGGGGTGAAATTTATGTTCAATTGCATTATTGAAACAGTGGATCGTTTGAGAAATCATGGTCATCAATCTGGATGCATTTTGGCTCATTCCATGGGCTTAGGAAAAACATTTCAAGTGGTCACATTGCTTCATACGATTGCCACTAATCCATTGATGAATGATATGATTAAAAAAGTTTTAATCATTGTGCCATTGAATGTGGCCATAAATTGGCAACAAGAATTCAAAAAATGGTTCGATGAATGTGATATTGAAGATCAGATTGATATACATGAAATGGTCAAAGTTAAAACATTGCCGGAAAGAATGTATATGCTGAAAAAATGGCATAAACATGGTGGCATACTAATCATGACCATAAATTTATTTTCGCAATTGATTTCCGGAAAAAAATTAAGCAAAAAAGTGAAAAGAGATGTTCAAACATTGTTGGATGAGACTTTATTGGATCCTGGCCCGGATTTGGTGATAGTGGATGAGGGACATTTGTTGAAAAATGATAAAACATGTTTCAATCATTGTGTTAGCCGAATAAAAACTTTGCGTAGAATTATTTTGACCGGAACACCGTTGCAGAATAATCTTTCCGAATATTATGTGATGGTGAATTTCGTGAAGCCAAATTTATTGGGAAACAAAAAAGAATTCAAGAATCGATTCGAGAATCCGATCATCAATGGTCAACATATTGATTCTACAGAACATGATGTGAAAGTTATGAAAAAACGTGTACATATTCTTCATAAAATCCTCCAGAATTGTATCCATAGATGCGCATATGGAGTGTTGGCACCATATTTGCAGCCTAAATTTGAATTTGTTCTCAGCATTCGTTTGACAGAGGTGCAGTTGAATCTTTATCGTTATTATTTGAATAATATGACGGAAAAAACTGGTCATAATTTATTGGGTGACTACAGCACTTTGAGTCTGATCTGGAATCATCCAGCCACATTGATTGAAACTTCCAAACGAAAACAAGAAGAAGAATATGAAGCGGATTCATTAAAAGATTTCGTTGTGGAAAGTAATGATGAGAATAGTAGCGATGAAAATACTTCAAAAAAAGATGATTTAAAAGAAGAAATAGCTGACGACAATCTGGACGAATCTGGTTCCGATATTGAATGTGTTTACTCGAATAAACCGGATTCTGTACCGCAAAGATTATTACGAAGCCAAGGCAAAGCGCCTGAAATTAAGGAAAATGGTTTTATATTTGGGAGAGAATGGTGGCAAAAGTTTATTAGTGAACAAGATGCTTATTGTATTGAAATGAGCAGCAAGTTTATAATTCTGTTCTCCATTCTGGAACAATGTGAAATACTCGGCGATAAAGTGTTGGTGTTTTCCAACAGTCTGACTACGTTGGATTTGATAGAAAGAATGTTAAGACTTAAAATGGAGGAGACCAATGAAAAATTCGGTCCCGATATTGATTATAATGAATTGGTGCAGAAGAATGGCGGTGTTTCACATCGTTGGATACGGTCCATTGATTACTTTCGTATCGATGGAAATGTTCGATGTGAGGATAGGTTTTCACGTATCGGTAGCTTCAACAATGAAGATGATCATCGGGCACGGTTGATGTTAGTGTCTACTAGAGCCGGCGGATTAGGCATCAATCTGGTGGGCGCTAATCGTTGTATCATTTTTGATGTAAGCTGGAATCCATCTTTGGATTCGCAAGCTATTTATAGGGTTTATCGTTATGGTCAGAAAAAACCGGTATATGTTTATCGTTTTACATCTGCTGGAACCATGGAGAATAAAATCTATGATAGACAGATCATCAAACAATCCATGGCCAGACGTGTGGTTGATGAACAACAAATAACCAGATATTTTAGCCAATCAGAATTGGCTGAATTGTATAAAATACCGGATTATAAAGAGATTAAACAACAAACACCAGATGTGCCCAAAGATCGTTTGTTGGCGGATCTTTTCCTAAAATATAAGGAATTGATTATTTCATATCATGAACATGATTCATTGCTGGAGAATCGACCTGAAGAAGATTTAACCGAAGAAGAGCGTAAGGCCGCATGGGCAGAATATGAAAATCCGCCAACAGTTCCACAAATAGATGAGGCTCAACTTAAATCACTTATCATGTCCAATCCCCAAATACGAAACAATATAGGACCATTATTGTCGCAATTATATCCCAAAATGAATCCGAATCTATATCAATCGCATTTGAATCATCTAATCACCAATAATAATCCAGCAACGATTCTGTCCCATAACCAAAGAATCGCTTCGACATCACTGATGCAGCAGAATCAATCTTTATTGCAGAATATCAACAATCATACCAGGAATGATGGTTTTTATCAAAATCAGTATGAAAAATTGGATCGATTAGCACCAATTAACAATCAGTTTCGGCACCAGATTATGAAGGCTTCCCAAAATGCACCTGTAATGGAACCGAAAATACCGACTATTTTTGAAAAAGTTTTACATTATTTTTACTCATCAGCGGTAAATTTGGAAAAATACCTAAATTGTTCCTCTGAGGATGTTCTGAAAGAATTTCGGGATTTATTCAAAATTGAATCCAATGAGCCTGATGGGAAATTGCATTATCTATGCTATCTCTTCGTCTTACAATTGTCTTTGAAAAATGCAGCGGATAAAGAGCCGTCTGAACGAATCTCCGAAATCATGACAAAGGTAGGGACTTTTTTATCCATTTATTGTGATTCTATTCAATATGTTTCGATTTCAGTTTAAGATTGAAAATCAACTGCAAAATGTGTATGACGATATGATGTTTTATGTCCAGTATCGTTCCGCTATCAATCAACAGAAACCGGCCAACGTGCAGCAAAAAGGTTGGTTGTGTTTGTCCGATTATCAAAAAGATTAATTCTTAAGATCTATAAATCATTTTTTCACTTTTCAGATATGAAACTCAATCGTAATCATAATTTGTCGCAGCAGCATCAGCCTGTGCCTTCCAACAGCAAAGCCACAGGTCCCATCGAGGTCATTGATTTGGATTCGGATGATGAAGATGAAATGCCGGAAGAATCACCAGTAATAATGAAAAAAACCGATCCAAGCATTCCGATCCAATGACGGATGGATTTTATTTCATTTAATATTTTTTATTCTGTTTCATAGGAAAGATTATAAATTATGTCACTCTTAAAACTTATTGTGTAAAAATTACTTTTTCAACATTCTCGCTCACACGCCAGTATAGATGATCGGCGATTTTCTGTAATAACAATAACGATAATGATGGTAACTATTTGTTCTATTTAATGTATATATTTGAAGAGGAAATAAAACATTTTGACAGAAAAATAAATTGTTTCTTTATTAAATGAGAAAAACAAAATGTTTTCGGATCGTTCAAACAATCAACACCGGGCAGGATTTTTTAAAATTGTCATTTTGAGGGAACATGTAATTGGAATTTTGCGATCGATCGATCGATCGATTCATTTGGATAATTGTTGTTGTTCCTGAAATTAATGTCGGTCATGTTTCCCATTGTTGAAAATCGGCATTTCTTTCGTTGATGTAAAAAGACCAATAAGCGGTGTTCAGAATGAAGAACACTAACGGAAACAATATTCTGCTAACTTTATCAATCATTGAAACACTATTCACTGCGCACATTCCTTGACCTTTGGTACGGCGGCGTTTCATTTCTTTTTTAAATTGTTCATTGGCGGTAAAACAATACCAAAATTCCCGACAACATTGCGATAATGGATTGAATACTTGTCTCCATAGACAAAAATTTAGGCGAACATGATCGTTGTTATTGGAATCGGAAGTACCACCATCATCATCATCCTCACCATCATCATCTTCATCATCATCATGTACAATATCGGAAACGATATCTTCTTTGTCGTTTAGATTAAATTCATAATCAAAGTCATTGAAATCATGATCGGTTCTGGTTAATTGATTGAAAGAATAATGCTCCAATAATTCTGGTGGTTTCAAATGCGATTGTCTGTTAAAATTATGATTATTTTTGCTTTTATCATGGCCGCCATCATATCCCCAAGCCAATGTTGGCCAACTGGAATTCAATCTCCATGATTGCTGCTGTGGCTGCTGTTGCTGTGAATAATGTTGATGGTGACGATTACGAATATAATGGTGACGAGTGCTTGAGCTTGATGGCGGATAAATCCATTCTTGACCACCATGAACATAATTGTCATCATCCATTGGTCGTCTTAATTTTTGTTGTCGGCAATGGCGATATCTCGGACAATGAGGCATGTGAACGATCGGATTGTCATCCATTGTTTCATCGTAATCTGAAAGCTTTGGAAAAAAAATTATAACACAAATTCGATTCTACAATATGCCCGAGAAAAAATTCCCGGGAACGGATTCTAGGAATATCTTGAATATTGATTCTTGGGAATATTCCATTCAGTAGGAGTGGCATGTGAGGTAGTGGCATAAAAAGAATGTCTCCCTAATTTCGAATCTTTGTGCGAAGGGTAAGTACCGCTCGCGCGCCTTTACACTTGTTGCTCGGAAAATACAGTGAGAAGCAGGTGAAAATGGATTCAAATTCAACAGCCATGGATTTATTAGTGGAAATCAGAAGAAACATGATACCCGAAGATTTCAGTCATCCATCCAATGATTACTTGAATCCGGTTCCAGAAACCCTTAGCGAGATCGACAGAATCGAAGATTCTCGGATGGATAATTATTTGCTGAAAATTTCACCACCCTCGTCTGAATTAGGTGATTCGTTTAATTCGGAACGAAAAGAGAACCAAAAAAAATTGGAAAATATTATTGATTCATTGGAGGATGATGAAATCGCTCTCAAAAACGCTGTGGCGTCCATCTCCGACATTAGCTCCACAAGAACTGATTGGTTGGTTCCGATTGAAAATAGAATCTTGAGCAACAATGGTCGGCAACCATTGAAGAATGGTAAAGAACATTCAGCGAATTTTTTAAATCTCTCATCTTTTTCCATGTTTCAGCCAAAGCACCGACTGCAACAACAATGGTAAGAAATGATCGCAAACGAAAAAGAAAAATTCGCAACAATGTATTCCCATTCATTCTGTGGCAAATCGTAAACCAAAGCAGGACGGATGCTATCCAATGGACATCGGACGGTAAAAAAGTATTGATCAATTATGAAACATTCGATAAAGAATATCTTGAGGGAAAAACATATTTCAAAACGACCAAGATAGTTTCATTCATACGACAAATGAACATTTATGGTTTTACAAAAACCTATAGAACTGCATCCCAAAATCTTCAACTACATGAATTTTATTGTCCTTACTTCAATCGAGAAAAGCCTCACCTGTTGAATTTGATGATAAGACGAACCAGCGGAGTGATCAAAAAAGAAAAACTGAACAGAATTTTCAAAGAGAATCGACAACCTAGTAAACCACCATCAACAACATCTGTATCATCGGTGATTGATCCAAATTTCACACGCAAAATCTATCATTACTATCCTTCAAGTTCTTTAGTTTTTTCCGAAAAAAACATTCTCAATGATTGAATCTTATCCATTTGAACACATCCCATTATAGAATCTTATATCTTAAGGCTTAGGACCTAAGCCCATTTATCCGAAAGAAAAAAACTCGACACCAACCTGATTATCATTGTCGTTGTTGTTGTTGTTAAATTTACGAATATTCAACAGTTGTCCACTACTGCTACGAGGAACCACTACATGGGTAAGTTTTTTCCTTGATTTCAGCTTTTTGCTTGATGTTTTCTGCCTTGACGATCGGTGTCTCGGTCGATGATGGACACGGCGGTGTCTCAATTGTGAAGCGGATGGATTTCTATGTTTTCCACGTTCTTGAATGATATTTTTTTGATCTTCACTTTGATTCCTTGAGTCCATTTCTTGTTGTTGCTGTTGTTCATCCGAATCCGAGCTTTTGGTCCAATCATCATCGATTTCGATCACTGGCATTTCACCGGTACCAACTTTGGTGAAATAATGGACTCCGGCGAATTCCAGCAAAGTGAACACAACAAACAGGAAACACATCACCGTATACCAATCCAAAGCGGTAGCATAGCTTACCCTGGGCAGATCTGAACGAGAATCCAGCCCAAACGTGGACAAGGTTAACACAGCGGTCACACCCAAACCGACTCGGTCTGTGTAATCATAAGGGATCGGGTCAGTTTTCTGAAATCATCTCTTACGACATACATTACCTGAAGTGGCTTCACGATTGATCCAAAACGAAACCCAGGAAAGCACCACGATCAATGAACAAGGTACATAGATTTGAATGAGAAAGTATCCAACGTGTCGGCGAAGGTTGAAATTGACCTGGAGCATTGAATGGTTGCCACGTTTAAATGGAATGGTACCATTCCGGTATATGGTTTTAACGATGTCGAATTGTGACAATGTAAAATCTTTTTGATTGAATGTAACCGGTTTGGCATCCCAACTGTAAACCAATTGATCGGCGGGAAATCCATCTTGTCCATTGAATTCCAATCAATTTATTAAAATCAAATTTGATTCTAGTTTCAACTTACAACTGCCTAAAATCAGCGGACAACTTTGTTTGTCCATCGGAAAGCTATGTAAATCCATTGGACATAATGATTTGATTGTCAACCTTAAATATCAAAATGTTCAGATAGAAATTTGAAAATCATTGGCATTCTATTAATTATTGCCGATTCTGTTTCTGATCTACAAACTAGCTGTCATAATTATGGAAATGTATAAATTATGGATTCTAGGCATTCGATTTCAATTCCATTTGATCCCCCTTTAAAATTTCTTCTTTTTTCCAAACAATTGAGGTTGCTCAACTGGAAAAGAGCCTTTTTTCCTGTTGTGCGGAAAGCGCTAGGGAATTTTTTTTCGGCTTTTCATGCCCATTTTGAATCAAACTGAGCAAAATGAGCCACATCAAATGAATGGGTTACAATATTCTCGCTTGGAGAATTGCAAATGAATATCATTGAAGAACGAAAGAAAAAGAAGAACAATAGAATAGACCGAAAAACTGATAATTTTTGTTTGTCTTTCTCGATTGCCATCCCTAATAATGCTAATTCAATTCTGAAATGATGCTTGCCATTGCTGTTCCGAAGACATATTATTTACTCAAACCAAATTGAATAGTTTTTTTCGCTCTTTGGCAATATTGACAACAAGGCAAACAAACTATCAGAATACCAGAACGCCAAGGGGAATCAAAAGCCAAAGCTTGAATATCATGGATAAAGCGTGTACGGTTGATTAGGCTCGGTTTAGCTTGGCGACCTGCAGGCTGGCTTTGTTAATTGATTGGTTGGTCCCTAAAGGATTTTTGTTTAGCGCGGCATAATTTGCGCCACATCAATCAATCAAACTGGTCGGTAGGTTCGTGCATAGCTAATTTCACCTGGAAATGATGATGTTGATGGATTTGCAAAAAACCTACCTCATCGAATAAAGAACCAGGCCATTTTTGAAGATGCGCAAAAATTTATTAGGCGTGGTGATCATATGCAAATGTGATGCTTTACCCGTATGGAAATAGGTGTCCGGCTTTCAATTTCGAAACAGGATCCACAAAACCAGGGCCCAAAATGGAAAACATGACCAAAAAAGAGAGAAACAAATTCGGAACATGGAACATTGTTAATATTTATAAATCCTGTCTTCAGTATCCGGTCCTCAATCTTATACCAATTTTGGTGCCATTTAGTCTTAAATCTCATTTCGACGATGATCATGATTACCATCATCATTCTCTTTATCATTCTTACATCTTTGTGTAGCTAATTAATACATATTTCCTCTGGCTCGAGATTGAATATCATGCACGCACACACACACACACATGCAGAATATTCTATCAGAATACATTCTGGCTCTCTCTCTCCCTCTATTCTTTTTCATATCAGAATCTCATCACGGATAAGAATGATGTGCATTCTCGGCCATTCTAACTATTATGGTTCTGGTGGTAATATGATCGGAAATCTAATTAAGGTTTCATTCATTCTTTCTTTCTTTTATAGAAAACAATGTTCCAAGACAATATCCAGCCAATGAGATGGTCGCGTGCCAAGGCGAGAAAAGGACAATCACGAAAAGCCAAAAGTCTATGTGTGTGTGTGTGTGTGTGTGTGTGTGATCAGATTCTCCAAGATCGTCAAGCTTGTGGCTTGTTGTTGTTGTTGTTGTTGTTTCAAGAAGAAGAATAAGAAGAAGAAAATCTTTATATTTTTCGCGGCTGGCCAAAATTGGCTTGGTGTAAGCGAATACATAATTTTTTTAATATTTCATTTTATCCTAGATTTTTTGTTCTCAGATTGGCCAACGAGCTTAATTTATATTCAATCGATTCTGGTGTTCCAAGACGATCCATCAGTGTGCGTGTGTAACAGTGATTATCTGTGAGTGAATATGAGATGTGAAATCTTTGCGATTCTATTTCAGAATTCTAGAATCTATCCCCGTCCATGCATGTAAGTGATCGCAAATACATTTTTTTCTTTTGGCTCATAATTTTGTTTCGATTCATTTTTGTTTGAAAAATGCTCTCTCCATCTCGATATGGATCAAGAGGAGAAAGAAAAAAAATCGAAACTACTCGAATCGATCGCAATACTTCTCTGCCCAAAAAGAAAAGGAAACATTTTTCGCTAGTGTTTCTTACGGAAATCAAAAATTTGAATCAATTTCCATTCAATTAGAGTTTCAGTGTATCGTTTACAATTTTGAATTTTATGCAAACACTTTTTACACTCGGGTGACCCGTCTTCTTTCTATTAAAAATTTTGAAATTTTTTTTGTCTCTTTTTTTCTGGTTTCTTGTTTGAGAAAAAAACTAATGAGAACATTAAGCCTAAGGGCTTTATTTTTTTGGATCCGAAAAAAAGGGAAAACGATTCAATTCCCCGGTTGAATCGAATCGGATACGGAAATCGGGAAATCCTGTTCATGGAAGGACCATACTGGTACAACCAACAACCACCGATTATTGACATGCATTTCCTTGGTTAACTTTTCTTATATTAACTTCTAAGCTTGTGTGATAATTATTGTAAAGTGAGCTAAGCAAAGCAAAGGATATGAAAATGGGAGGGCAAAACTATTGATCAACTTTCGATTTGTCGAGAGTGATCATCACCACCACCCATCAGCATAGTATTACAACAAGTATGATCATCGCCATATGTTACCGCGCCGCACATTGCCGGCCCCTTTTTATCAAATCAACCGATAATACTGTTCAATAGCAGAAAACTATAGAACTACTATGATCTTCTATAAGGGGAAAGCCCATCAGCTAACCAACCAACCAACCAAATTGCTTGATTGACACCCACACACACACAGGCGCACACTTGTATCAACTTTCTCATTTTCGAAACAGTACTTTATGTAAGCGCAAACCAGTGTTAGCTTTATGGAAATCATTGAAATCGGAACGTTTACCTTCCAAATTTTGTCCAACATTTTGATATTCAACGAAAGAAAATTAGCATTACCAGTGAAACGTAAACGTTCATCTTGCCATTTTTGACGAAAATAACAATCAAGAGAATATTCCTGTTGGTGACAAAACAAAAACAGAAGAATTAAATGAATCTAGCAAGCGTTGAAGCATGCTAAATGACGATAATTTTAATAATAATGATGATGATGATTATTATGATTATTTAGAACTAATACTAAATGCTCCAACAATGAGAATTTATCGTGCCATTCTCATGGTTGAAAGGAAGTTCAAGAAGGGATTAATCCTTTTTGAATTGGTTCACGACACATTTTGTCAGTTTAAGAACTTTTACAAGTACCCTGGGTAATTAATTTGGTATTTAGTGAAAACTAGGGTCGCACAATTAGCTTAATTGAAAACAGGAAATGAATTCACCAAGAACTTACCATATCCAACTCTGATATTGGGCCCATACTACGTATCTCCAGGTTGGTGGTGATAACAGCCGCTTGACCGCCATATCCTGGCCTTTGATTGTGGTCATAATGATCCAGCAATTCGGCCAAAACCATGCTTATGTTTTTGTTACCAAATTTAGGTCCATGTGATGATTGCGGTTCATCCTGATCATCCCTTGAAGAATCCTGGATCGTTTTGGTTCGATTATGAAATTTAGATGTTTTAGGCATATGCTTCAGGAATCGTTTGGTGCGCAACAAAGATCGCCCATCTTTTGTATCAGTGGAAACTATCGTTGTTGTTGTCGCGGTACGTTTCCTTCCGGTTTCGTGTTGATTCCTCAACAACAAGGTGGTGTTTGTGATGGTATGGATGATTGTTGAATTGGATCTATAATTCGTTTGCCATTGTTGTTGTTCATACTCCTCGCTTTGATTTCTTGGACGTTTACTTATCGAATAGATTATTCTGATTCAGGAAACGCGATGGGGGGATGAAAAACATTATATTATCACGCCTTGACAGAAAACTTTCTGAGACATAAGAGGGATGGAATCAGTGGCAGAAAGAGGGGGGGGGATAGAGGAGAACCAGAATTTTTTTCCCGTGTTTCTTGGACCGTGGTGCGATGATACTGGTTAGAATCCAGGAGTCCAGAACAATTCAATATTCTTATTGGAAGAGGGAGTAGTCATCATTGCCTTCTTGGCAAAACTTTGGCCTTATTCTTGGTTTATTGATTGAATTCTGTTATTATTACTATTTGCATTCTAGGACCTTAATAATCAAGTGATGTCGGACAGTGTCCATTGGACACAAAGTTTCAGACAAGAAGAAGAGGACAAAATTCGTCGTAAGTGAATATGGTAAGCGACCAGAGAAAAAAGTACAATAATATTAAATCAAACATCAAGAAATTTGCCGACGTAGTCTAGATTTGTCTTCTTTTTTTTCGCTTATTTCTCTCTCATTCTGCTTATTTAGTTTGATCCATTTTCATCTTTTTCGTTCGCTTATTGGTCAATGCTTGTCGCTTTTTATTTATTTTTATCATTCATCTTCACACACCCACACCCGAACACCGAAAAACAAACAAGTCGAGATTCTTTTTTTTCTTGCTATTTCTTCTGGTAAGAGCCATAGATGGCCCGATAGGAAACTGTAACAGTAACAAATCAAAAAAATTCCAGATTCCGGTTTCAGGAGGAAAAAAATACCACACACTTAGCATCCATTATTGACTCTTTGGATTTTTGGGGCTTGAGTTTTTTTGTTTTGCTTCGTTGTTGTGGCTCCCATGGTTCCATGAATCCACTGTAAGATAATTCCGAAATAAATTCGGAGATTTTGGATTTTTCGTTCGTATCCGAAGAATCCTGGGGGGGGGGACTGAGCTTAAAAACAGAATTCGCGACAAATACCGAAAAAAGGTCGAGATCAAATCATTGGAGATTCACTCTGGGTTTTCACCAATATGAAGCACACTCAATCATTTTGTTTTTTATTGCAATCATGGATATTCGCTTCCAGAAGGATTCCAGAAGCAAAATATTGCTCGAAACCCAGACACTAATGAATGGATTGATTCCAATTAAATAATGATGATTATTATCATTATTATTGTTTGCTCTAGGATCTCCTTAGGGACATTTCCCTTGGGTACGATGACCGATTAAAACCTAAAAAAGACCGTAGAACGAGATCGTCTGAGAGCGCTCTCCAATCAGATTGTGTTTTTTTTCATTATTGATTAGGTTCAGGTTTCTTTTCGAGATTCCGGTAGGGTTTTCCAATGATCAAGGATCCTGGATCCATGAATTTCAAGTGTTGCCTATATGGCTTGTTGAAACTTTTGGCCTTTGACTATTACACGGAATACAATTATTTAAATTCATCAATGTTTTTTGTTTTGTCTAGTTTCGAGAGGATACGAGAATTTAATAATAAATATGTTCTATTGGTCCTAAGATCCCATGAATGGAGGTTGTCTATTAGTGTTCGGGGGTGGCGCCCTAAAACAACCAACCAAATTAAATTCGATCTTTATGTTTCGAGTGTGCAGAGTGCAGAGTTTGCCTATGTTGGAAGGCACTCGAGATTCCGAAAGAATAAAACAACAAGCATCAAGAAGCAAAATCAAATTGATAACGTTTTTTTCCATAATCATCAGAGGACAATCGAATTTTCGTGTATGTTTTACTCAAACAAAACACCCACAGAGGATCTTGAGCAGAAAAGATAAGAAAATGGACCACATGGATTATTTTTATGGCCCAAAGGAAACAACAACGACAATAGGGAATCGATCATACAAATATGGGAACTTCAACAAATGTGTGTGTGTGTGTGTGTGTGTGTGTGTGTGTGTGTGTGTGTGTGATGACAATTGATGTTGCTGTCTCTCTATCTTTTGTCTCAGTATTTTAAGGACCAAAATTATGAATTTCCTTTATTTTCTGCATTAATGTGCACAATGGGGCAATATTCAATCGGAACATCCATTGGGGAATAATGTGTCGGTTGAACCTAGACCATAGGTGGGCAAAGCGCGGCCCATCGAACATTTTTGTGCCGCCCACCAAGCATTTCTACACAGCAGACGAAGCTATACTCCTCTCTCTTATTGGTTCATTGTGATGATTTGACCTGATGACGAGACACACTATAAATCAATGAAAAGCGATCAGCTTCAAAAATAATTTACTTGTCTATGCATATTTGACGCCTATAACAACCGTATTCCTCTCTCTGATTGGTCCAATGTGAAGGTTTGACCCGATGACGAGACACACTATAAACAGCATAAGAGGCTGTATTGCTCTCTTTCTCTCTCTGATTGGTCCAGTGATGATTCGACCCTATAACGAGACACACTATAAGGAGGAGACAAAGCTGTATTTCTGTTCTCCTGTTCAGAGATGTCCTCGTAGGTCTACATTCTACAATACTTTTGGCGCGGCCCAACAATAAATTTTTAAATTTAAATTGGCCCGTTGTTTAAAAAGGTTGCTTGCTCCTGGCCTAGACAAAGACCAAGACAATGGTTTTGATAATTTTTTTGACGCTTTGTTCTCCGGATACTCGATAAAGCTGAGTTTTTTCGGAAAATCTAATCTTGCGACAAACATGCATATTCAAAAAGGTGAGAACTTGCACCTAGTCCTGGACATGACAACAATTTAATGTGTTGTTGTTATTGTTTGGAACAAAACAGAATCTTGTTCAAAATGATTGAATCCCCTAGTGAAACAACACTCTTGCTGCAAATGTCACCGCGATAGCGACCACACAAAAAAACCGAAAACAAAGTCTTCGAACTTCGAAATTTTGCATTTAGGGTTTTTTCAATTTAAAAACATTGTCCTTGTTCAACAACAAAACAAAACCCAGCATTCTTCCTAATAGAATTAGGATCAATTTTCACGGGCTGCTGAATGCTCTTCAGTTGATGCGTTGATGGAAAGCCACAATTAGCTTTTGATGAAACGCGAAAAACATTGCAAATTTTTCTCTCTAATGAAAAACTAAATCAATAAATTTGCTAATGGAAAGCTCCTCAATAAAAAAAAAAGATTTACATCTTGTGAAAGACATTCTGGAACCACGAAAACACCCGCGCATTCATCAGTTTTGATCATCATTGATGGAATGAAACCTTTTTGGAGATCTAGGGAACTTGAAATCGTTGTGAAAATGGTTACCTTTGGTTTTGGACATAAGGATTTAGATGAAGAAAGGTGATAAGCAATACCGCGGTGTTGATAAGCTTCTTCATCACTTTTCGATTCACATCAGATACAATCAAAACCAAAAACCAAAAAAAAGTCGCAAAGATATTTCTCTCAACTAGGCCGCATTCAACCAGCCAGTCTAGCGGACATGATTTTTACAAATGAAAAATCTCATAATGATAATGCGAGTATTCATTTGGATCCGATCCGCGCTGGATTCTCATTCAGACCCGAATTTCATTATGCTCAAAAAAGTTCCAACTGAGCATGTGCTCTTGTCTCTTTCCCTCTCTTTTGGGAGAAAGTTTAAATTTGTTCAGTGTATTTGTCTGTGTTTCTGCCTTTCTTTCCGATAGATTTCCAGGTGATCGCTTTTGTGATTGATAATGATAGGGGTGTGGTCGGTATGTGGTTATATCGAAACTGTTGATCCATCTCAAAGGAACTTGCTTTGGGACAAAATGATCTATCGGTTATCCCACATGATAAATTTTTCACTATTTTTCCCGTTGACCAGTTGGATTATGAAATAAAAAACATTGACCACAATTTTTTTCGTGATAAATGGCGATATTTCATGTTATGTCAGGAACCTTTTTGGACTGAGATACTACAGCTTGCTAAAAATTCAAAATTTTGCGGTCAACGAAACCAGTAGCGCCATCTATGAGCTTTAAGTATAAAACGTACTTTGTGGAAGGTAATTGAGCTTGATTTTTTTTTCCGTAAACAAAGGCATTTTTTGGTGATTTCAATATCACTTGTAAATTCCATCGATCCAGACATCATTTTTTTGCGTTACTTTTGTCTATCAACATCTAACAAAATGTCGGACAATCTGGCTAATCTCAGAAATTATAAGATTCAACTCAAACAAGTTGAAATGAGCCTGATTAGTGAACCGGATAATGAAGATCTTAAAACTTTACAGCAAAGTTTAAATGTAAGTCTTTGAATTGTATGAAGATTTATCAATAATCATAACCATGCTAATATAAAATTAAATTTTTTAGGAGGTAATTGAATTAACTTTACAATTAATGACTAAAGAAGAATTAGCTGCATTAGAATCATTAGAAAACGATGTGGTTCCAACGCATAATTTCAGTGCTGGTGATTGGGTTTTGGCTCCTTGGAGCGAAGATGGACAGTGAGTTTTTCGTTGATTTAGTTTAGTTTAGTTGAATTTTAATCATTGATTTTTTGTCCAAGATTTTATGAAGCTCAGGTTGAAGATATAACTTCTGATGGACAATGTACGGTAATGTTTACGCATACCAAGAAACGTATCTCCGAAGTATGTCTTGTGGGGTTATTAAAGCCACTTGGCAAGAAACGTAACAATAACAAATCCAATGCTAATTCCTCCTTAGGATTCCATCAAAGTAATAAAAGTTTAGGTTCTACAAAATTTTCTTCTATCAACAAAGATGGTCAAACTATATCATCATCGTCGACCACATCATCTTCGCCAGCAACAAATTTGAATCAATTCAAAAAACAGCAAGAACTCCGTGAACAGCAACGAAAAAAACAGCAAAAAAGAAAAGAGAAATTAAAAAGTTTAGAAGAAGAAAGAGAAAAAGATAAAATGAAATGGCAATCTTTTGCCACAAAGGTAAAATTTCCGACCAAAATCTGTGAAAAAGAATTAGACAAATTTTTCGTGTTGATCATCAACCAGGTTATAAGCAAAAAAATGAAAGGGACCGCAAAAAAAAGTATTTTTGCCTCACCAGACACCGTTAGTGGTCGTGTTGGTGTTGGAACATGTGGTAAGATTTTCGATAACCAACCATCATATTCATTTTGATAATTCAAAAATGTCCCATTTTTTCAGGACTTGGTGGACGACCAATGACCGAATATCAGCAGCAAAAATTAGACAATGTTCCCCGTAAAACATCCACAAGTTTACCCAAATTACCATTATCATAGAGAAACAATCCACAAAACCATTGTAGCTAATTTCGAACAATTATTCCATTTCAGATAATATTGTATTTTTAGAATTTTCATTTTGTCAAAAAAAAATTATCATTGTTTATAAAATAAATATGAAAAGACACACAAAAGCCCGATAAAAATTTCTAGTGATCGGTGTTCAATTTTTTTTTCAGCTGTTGCGTGTTTGGACCGTTTGAGGACTTTGATTTCGGTTGAAATCTGACCATTTCACCATTAGAATTGTACATAATACATAAACCTTGTGATTTGCTTGGTAAAGTCGGTTCTGTTGTTTGTTTATGATGTTTTCCAAGGCCAATGTGGTTTGTTTGATCCGATAACATCGAGTAAATGCCGGACGAAGAAGTTCTATGAATCGATTTATCATTATTGCTCATCATGAAAGTGGTCTTGGTAATGGCGTCGATGTTCGGAGCAGTGGTGGTGGCCAAAGTTTGGCCTTTGCTAGTGTTCAAAGATTTTGTCCCACCATAACATGAATGATATTTATGATATTGATGCTTGTATTGAGGTTGATGATGATGATGATCCACATTTGTACATTGATTTAAATTGGGATCGATCGGATGGTAGCAATTGTTGATCTGGACGCAAGCTTCACTATGTTCACTATCATGATTGTTATTGAAATCTTTGGCTGAAACCTGGTGTTTAGGTGTGGAAACGAAAAAAGATCCCTTTGTAGTGCTTCGATTACTGCTACGTATCGTTGCCGTATTCCTCGATAGCCCAGTACTGAATGAGCCATTTTTGAATCGAGCTTTGTGGTACGTTATCTTCAATACTTGTTGAACATCAGAATCCATGAAGCAATACAAAATCGAGACGAATATCCCCTGAATAAACAGAATAGAAACAATCATTTATCAATCCCGTTTACCGTTTCCGTTCAAACCTGTGATGATTGTAGGAAGGCGTTGAACAACAGATAAGCATCTTCAAGTCGGCCATCATCATCAGGATTTATACAGAACAATAGGTGCGATATTCCTGTCGGGGTAAGATGAGATGTTTTAGGGCAAAATTGGAAAAATATATCCATACCTAACAAAGGAAACAGTAGTGCCGTTGCTTTGATTGCTTTTCTGATTTGCTTGATCTCAATAGTGACCGTCAAACGAAGCTTGGTTAGCAGCACTCGAATAATGTTTACCAAAAATATACAATTAACCTAGACAAGAATGATCACAGGTATTTGGTCAATCTGAAATTATAGGCCAGACTAAATACCGATAATGCTAAGATCATTGGTCCGACAATGATCCAAATATAAACAGAATGTGCATAACCATTCCAGCATAGTGTATCCATGGTCATGAACATTTGTGTCGCCCATATTGCTACCAATATCAATGGGATCCCTATAGATTAGTTGTTTGAATAATTGATAAATCCATTTAAAACCAACGTAACAAACACGCACACTCACCCCAACCGAATAAATGGTAAAGTTTGAATGGTGCATCTTTACGGAATATGGAAACTGTAACACGGCTATGCAATTGAAAGCCTTCAATGAACATCCAATTGATTGATGCCAATGTTGAATATAGTTTCAGTGTTAATATTGATTTACAAAGCCATTCCTAATTGATTGGATTTTGTTGTATCTCAATTAAGACTTTAAAATTAGCTCAAGTTTTAACTTACAATTTCCCAATAGGAAGACAGCGATTGATCCGGATTAAACAAATGTGGACTGGCTAATAATAACAACAGGAACGAATGTATTATCAAAGCCATCACTAAATTCCGGTGCACACGGAGCCTACAACAAGCTAAAGAGCTTTGAGACAGGATTATGAACAAGAAGAAAGATTAGATTTTTCCACAATATTAGTCTAACTACATAAATACCGGAAATAGGTAAAAATGAAAAATGTAATAATCAACAGAATCAATGACAATATTGAGCAGGTGAACATGATGAATATGACCCATTGCCGGATTGTGGTTTTGTGTTTTGTTCCATCAACATCCGATTCATTCTAAAAATAAATGATTTGTAAATTTCCCTGAATTCCAGCAAAATAAATCAATCCAAGTGGCTTACATTGGCTATCAATGTTAAACATTCAGTATAATTCGTCCAATTATTGATCCAGGTACCATTTTGGTCGCAAATCCTATAGGCAAAAGCTGCTTGAAGATGAAAATTTACTAAAAAGCTGTTTGTATTTCTTTCCTATATTAATAAAACTCTTCTTATTCTTTCTCCTGCAGACAGCCATTAACCATTCTACTTAGGTAGACAACTATTCTGGATCACGCAAAAATGAATTTAGCCAACATGGAAACACCAATATCGCGCTACGACATTTGCTATAAAATGATTAACGATGTTTGCTTAAATGTCCGAAACAAAAATTTGGGTCAATTCCTGTTTTGTTCGACGTCGAATACATCCTGAATGGAAAAGGCAGTTTTATCCACACGGAATATACCTAAATAGGATTATTATTATTATTGCATTTTTGATTTTGAAACGAAAATTTTCTATAAGACACCGAAAATCGATCATCTATAAAACAGAGAAAATTGGTTGATACGAAAAATGCGCCCAACCAATAGGCGTGAATGCGTGAGTGAATGTGTGCGCATTTGTGAGTACATTGTTACGCCTCCAAACCAAGCACAATTCAAGGCAAAGGGTAGAAAAGAAGAAAAAAGGGAGGAGAGTGTGAAAAGTGAAGAGAATAAAAAGAGAAATGAAGCTTGAAGCTCCACCAATCGGCAATTATCATTTTTTATTATAAAAATTATATTTCTATGATAATTGTCAAGAGAATTCGCTGAAAACCATTCTAATGATGAGTTTACTATCAAAAAAATGGTCGAATAATCTTAAGCCTTAGGGCTACTTTTCGAATAGTTCCGATGAAATAACTTAGGGGACACATTGAAAAGCCTGCATGTGTCAATCGAGATTTCCATCAACAAAACCATCAAGGTTTTTTGACAATTCGGACGACTTGAACGACCACAATATTCGCAATATTCTTTCTCGATTATGCGAAACAAACTGACCAGACTAAAATCATCATCATCAATCAACAGTTGAGGCTGAAGATAAATCTCTTTTTCTAGAATTTTATTTGAAGTAACCCTGCTGTTGAAGCATCATCACTTTTGCTTTTTCCCTTTTCTTGGAATCTTATCGACCAAGCTTAAGGAAAAGGTTTTTCGCCTACGATTTCAGCCAACGCAAACAAGATAGAGAAAGTGGAAGAGAAATAGAAATATTTCGTCATTTTTTAACAAAGTTACTTTATGCATTATCCATAATTTGAGGAAGACACCAATCCATGTGAAGGTAGACACCCGGTCACAGAATCAGAGCTTTTACATAATAGGGATTTTTCTCTTGGAATCTGAGAAAATATAAGGTGACCAAGAAAATGGTGTGGTTTTTTTTATAAAAAAGAAGAAAAACACCCATGTTTTAAGATCTGAAAATTCAATAATCGGATTGAGTATGTACGAAAAGAGTGGGCGTGATCATGTGTTTCCGTGATAGATTTTGGCACAATCCTGCCAAGCAAAAAATGGACGAAAAGGGCAAATTTTTTCCCTAGAGATATAGAAAAGTTTTTCCTATGGATTCTGGATCTCGTGGTGTTTTTTGTAGGGTTTTTAGGACTTTTAGCCATTAGAATTCAGTGGGGAAAATTCTCGTGGCCAGAACTATGCTGTAATCATCAAGTTAGCCAGAGAAATAATTGTACCAAGAATTGGTGGCTGTATATGATCAGGGAACAAATCAAAAATATATCATCGATTTTTGGCCCCCAGGATAATGTAGGGACCCCATTTGAAACATCATAATTGTATAAAATGATGATGTTAATGAAAGCACTCTAGTGAAAAACTTTTCCGCTTTTTTCATTATTTCCTCGAATCAGAGAGAGGGATTCTGTCTATTTTTAGCAATATTCGCCATCTTCATCGCCAAATTTCTTTTTTCCAGCTTTTTCTTTTATATGCCAAGTGCATTTAACTTGCTTAGCTTTTCAAAATCAGAATTTCAAAACAGTTGGAAAAAATAATCATTATACGGATGAAGAAGATGAAACCTGATCAATTCGTCCGAAAATCTGTGAAATCTGGTTTCTTGAATCACTTAGAAAAAACTAAGAACTACTACATTAAGATACTGATCAATCATTATGCAACATCAATCAATCAAGCAGAATCTTTGATATTAATCGTGAAGTTCAAGGATAAATTCTTGTGCGTTGTAGCTGCTTCTGCTTTTTCTCTCTTCCCTTTCTGGCTTTTTATTAAATAAAAAGATTCTCTATAAGACAAACACCACCATAATCAATAACAGCAATCACCCAAGAAGGAGTGAAAAAAAAGAGAGAAGGAGAAGGTTTTTATTTGCTAAGCAATTCATCTGAATGTGTTGAGGAGATGAAGGAATCGTAGGCGTTATAACAATGCTATTTCATATTTTTCTTCAATAAAACCATACTGATTTGAAAATCTCGATGCGTTGTTCATTTCATTTTGAATCTCCAACAAACACAACATCGAATAGATTCTCGATTCTGAACCGAACAAACAAACACACTAACAAACAACGCATTGGCCATGATTAAATTCATCTTTGCTTAAGAAGCTAATTTGGCTATGCTGAAATTAACTTTAGCGCTTATTCTAGCAGCCGTCAAAATCATAATGATCAATGGAAAGTCCTCGGCCACGAATGACCATCGTCGATGATTGCGGTGCGAAACTTGAACTTTTTTGCAGGCAAGCATAGATTTTCCCCGAAAAAAAACCTACCATCACGCGGGATGCATTAAACCATCCTTGCCTTCATCAGATGTACACAGCTTGTGTATCATATTTTAATGGCAAAAAACCCCCGAACAAGAATAACCAAATGTACGGCCAATATATTGAGCACCGACCATAAATCCATTGTTTTAAGTGAATTTTCTGAGTATAAACAACAACGAATACATGGAACAAATCCATCAATGAAACTAATAATAACTGATGATAATAACCAAACACCGGTGTGATTGCTTATATCAAATTATACGAAAACAAATGAAATCAAGATAGAATCCTAACTAAGTTACACCTACACACCTTGTTTTTTTCCTTATTGTCATCATCAACCGTAGCCATACCTGCATGTATACCTGTGTTTGTTTGTTGAATTTTTTAGGTTTCATTGTCTTTCTAATGTTTTGCAAGTTATATTACTTTCCGCTTTGCTTTCTCTTTCTCTCTCTCTCTCCGATCAATGTGAAGGAGAAGTTCGTGGAAATTTGTTGATGCATGAAGAATCGCATGATGATGCTATACTCTTCAACAACCACCAGCATGATATACCAATAATAATAATGTGAATGTTGACCATCTGCCTGGCACATCTGCTGCATTCAGGGATTCGGTTTGAACGACACAACCAAAACAGCAAAAGCAACATAAATAATTTCAAATAAAATAAATTGTGTCTGTTGATAATTGCTAAGGAGAAAGTTAGGAAATTGAAAACGAAGAAAAAAATTCATAGCATTGAATACGGCATCGAATTTTTCTTCGCCATCTATTTGATGGTTGTTGATCAATCAAACAATCTGTTTCCCTATTTATTTCATCCTCGAAAGTGTTGTTTGATACCAAAAGTGGTATTTTTTTCTGATTTCAAAGTGAAAATGTTTGCTTGTTTGTCGACCAAAAACTTAGCAAACACAATTTAGCTGGTGATCTTTCTTGTGGAATTTTTATTTTAATTTAAAATTTAAATTTAATTCGAAAATTGCGAAAAAAAGACCAACTACCGGCGTACAACGTCTGAGCTAGCGAGAAGGCGCTAAAAGTGAGAAGTTTTTTTAAAATTTCATACACCATCGAAAATATCGATTGTTAATTGCGCCAAATTTGAACAATCAAAAATTTGAATTTTCAACCGCGCAATACCGAAACCACCACCATCGTCGTGGTTATCTAGTACAAGGTAGGGTTTCTAGTGTTCCATTCATGAAGTTCTTACAACAAACCTTCCCAACAAAAGTGACATTCAATTTGTTAAGCTTTTTATTCCCAATGTAATTCGATTAAGGAATCTAGAAAAACGATTCTACCGAGAATCCAGGCCGATGTATTCTGGTATTGATTGAATTATAAACGACGTTTAGATTAGTATGTTTCCAAGAAATGCTCGATTTTAGGGCCAGTCTTAATGAACCCGAGCATTTAAGACTTTGTGCGTGTTGGTCGTTGTCGTTGTCTAAATTATACTATGGAATTTTTCATCATTAGGCGTATTTACCGTATCCCGGAATAGCTTCTCTCTCAAAATGTCTCTATTTGAAAGCTTACTCGAGCTGCTCCCCAGATAGATAAATCAGAACAGTAGCAAGGATTTTTTCGCTTCGCTCTCTCATCATGTTTTCTTAGGCCATAGAATGATTTGATTAGCTTGGTGGTTTTCGGGGACGATTATTTAGCATCAGGCTCAGGAAATGAAACAAAGAAGGAACAACGAGGACAGTGTACAATGTTTTCTTTGGAAATTCAAGCTAATGTGACCTGTATTTATTCAAACAAACAAAATAGAGGACATTTTGGAACAGCAACCATCGGAAATTGTCGCAACAAAAGCATTGAAAGCATCAGTGGCAGCAGGATTGGGAACAATTTATAACAATATAACAAACCAAACATCGAATCAACCAACAGACTGGAACGTTAGGAAAACAATAAGCGGAAGGACAGTAAAGAAAAATTCCAGATAATTATACCGAAGCAGATAAAGAGAGGATCAAAGCTGACCGAAAGGAATCAAAAGAAAAGCTCGCATTGGAAAAAATAGAGCAAAATTAGCACAAAATAATTACAACAAAAAACGATGAAGATGTTGAAGATGTTATTCTTTCCCGCTTCATCTTCATCAACGATGCGGAATTCTAACGATACAATAATAAGAAAAAAGAGAAGAAAAAAAGGAAGAATTAGAGCGTTCGATTTATTATTGATAACCATTTTTTTGCATTTTTTCGTTTGCATTGTAATTGTTTCGGGAGCGGAAGCACCGCGACCAACAACACTGACCAACAACAGTAGCATCACAACCGCTCCCAAATCATCATCCACTGTCCATCGACCAAAAAAAAGTGCCAAGACCAAAATCAAAATTCAGGATCCATCCCATTCCGCATCCTCGAACACATCACTCTCTGATGTTGGTGGAAATAATGGAATGCGTGGGAAAAATTCCTCAACAATGCTCGAAACTCGGATGTCGGATGATGATAGGCGTGACAGTGGTCATGGAATCATAATCACCAATCAAAAACCAAAACAACCATTAAGACAGAGGTTTGAATTTGTTTCTAATTTAAAACCGATACGCACTGATGAATCCATAACACACATTTTGATGCCACCCGAACAATATCATCAGCATTCGCGTAGAACTGTAAGTATAAGATTAGCGTTTTTCAATGATTCGATTTGATGATTGTTGCCACTTTTTTGCTACATCCGGGTCAGCCGACTACATTTCGTCCAAGCAGTTCGGTGTTATATCTTCATCCTCCTAAACCCAGACACATTGATTCAATGGAAAGTGTTCTGACAGAATTGAATCTGACGGCCACCAAAATCAATGTTGGATGGAAATTGATGGTTCGGCTCAAGGATCAGCAAAACATTGCTGTAAACATAAATGAATCTAAAATCATCCGAAGCAATAGAATAAGAAGAAGAAACAGGCGAAAAGTAGAGGCCAGAGTAGAGGAAGAATTGAATCCTTTACGCTACAACATTTATCTACGCCGTTATGGATTCACCGATCGTGAAAAATATTCAATTATTGATACGAATAATACTTTAGATCCGCCCATCACCCAGAATCAAACCTATCATTATGAATTGGATGGATTGAAGGAGATGAATGCTTATGAATTTTGTTTACAATCAGTGAATGCCGGCGAAATCAAAGAAACTGATGAGATTAGGCGCCAATTTCCGGTGAACGCCCAAACCGAATTGGCGGGCCGAAACAATCCATTGTTTCTGTGCAAAGAGATTGTAATGCCGCCCCCTTCAACGTTGCCACAAGATCAACAGAAACAATCGCTAATAACCGAAAAATTGATAACGAATCGAACTAATTCCTTGATGGAACAAAACGCGAAAAAACCTGTAGAAGATTTCACCAGAATCACAGGTCGTTCGAATAACTATTTCGACAAAGGAGATGATGATGGACGACGAGTGGATATCAGCGACGATGCTACCGATGCATTCGTTCTTTACACAGCAATCACATCCGGTTCGACCACCGTTCTAATTCTGGTGATCGTCACCATATTCTGTTGTTGCCGTTGCAGAAGGAAAGTGCAGATGGAGAATCATCATCAAACGTTGATGTATGATCGAGTCAGGCCCCGTGATCATCCACACAACATAATCGTTCCATACAGTGGCTACCGAACATGATTTTTGATTGGACTTTTAATCAAATCAATCATAAATTCAAAATTTTCTCTTATTTGCTAAGCAAACTTGTAAAAAAATTTTCTTTTTTGTCGGAAGTAAAAAATGTAAAAAATTAAAAACAAAATCAAATAAATTTGAATCCCAGCAATCATTCCAGAACCAGAATTCTCTCTCATCAATAGGTGTTACGTGTTTAGAATATTACTGACTACTTTTACTTTAAAATAGGAGCAGAACGGCTGCTGGGTGGGCGTTGGTGCCAATTTAACGGAAGACCCGATAATGAACACGAAAACTGCCATTATTTCTTGATGAAACAAACAAGCAGCGGTTGGAGTCCAAAACACTCACACAAAGGCTTTAGGTTTTTAATGGCATTCAATTTGGTTTAGGGGCTTATACAAGGCTTTCAGAAGAGAATCATAAGAATGTAATTCCACCACGATTTTTTTATACGACTGTGTGTATGTATGTGTTTTGCTTTATTCAAAAGCTTCTTTCCGTTTTTCGCGCTACAATGAATCTGTGAATCGTGGTAGACATACATCGTATTACCATTATTATTCTTACCAATAACAGTGCTGGTTATAATGATGATAACGATAAAAATAATGAAGATCCGGACCTGATTCGAAGAAGAACAAATGAATTGGGGCCAGAATTTCGAGGAATATACATTATTATCATCATGTATGTAAGTGGTTAGATGCACACACTTACATACTTATGCACACACAAACATTGAACGACAAAGTACATAAAAAACTGGTAAATAAACGCTTTTGTCAAGAATTCCATGCACAATCAGTTTCAAGAATTTTTCGTTTTGATTCACACACACACCCAAACTTTGAGACTCTATTCAAAATCAATTGAAAGGGATTGAAAGAATTTTTCGTTCGGTTCGTTTTCAGGAATCGAGGCATTTACACCTATTGAATTTAATTGACATTCTTTCACTCTCTCACTTTCATATTTTTCGCTAATTCGGGCAATTTACGGCCGAATAGCTTTTCATGATACGATATTTGAAACGAAAATTAGATCGATCTATGCGCAATGTATATGACGCAATTATGAATGACAAGCAACCGAAAAGATAACCGAGTTTCCGATTAAATTATGATGATCATAATTTTTTTCCGGAAAAAAATCAAGTAAAACAAAAAAAAATGTCGGGAAAACTTCATCATAATCATGATCCAATTAGATAAAAAACCAAACGAGCTCTTTTTTCCCTCATCTAAATCAGGTTTTGATTTCATTCATTCAAGCGGAAGTTGTCCCCATAAATTCTTGCCCATTATTAGTGGGAGGACAAAAGAGAAAAGGCATAAGGTGATAAATTATGAATTTTTCAGAAGAGAATTCTGAATTGAATTGATGATCCCAACATGATTATGATTGTGTTGGACCGAATTGGCTCGTTAGAAATTTATCGGAATCAAAATACGAGTGCCACCTACCGTTATTGAATGATTGATCATCAATAATTTGATCTTTGGGCAATTCACCAATAGAATTGAAAATATCTTTACAGGAACGCATCAATATTGTACCGGATTTGGTCATGGGCCAACAATAAATCCCATCCCAAGCGGTTTCACAATAATCTTCTTGGTCCAAATATTCTTCATTTTGTTTGGATAATTGCTGATTTGCAATTGATACATTCATTAAATCATTTCCAACACCACCACCTTCTAGGAACCAAGATGTTCCATTTAAAAGTAGTTGGTCTGAACACGGAAAACATTTTACAAACATACAATCGACCCAATCAATTATCACTTACTTTGAGTGCTCAATTGATGGGTGAATTGATCCAATTTGGTTGCAGCAGTTTCGAAGATGTTTGTCTCATTTAAATGAATCAAATCATTGATATTGCTGTCGTTAAAACTGCTGGTGGCATTATTATCATTCACTGCATTCATTAAAATTGAACACTGCGACGGGAGAGTATCATTTGTGGCTATTATCTTCAAGTTCCACCTGTTTAACTGAAACAATGGTGGTGGTGCCGTATCAACAAAACCATGGCTGCTGTTGCCATTAGTATAATTATTATTTGTATCATACATGGCGTTTGAATTGAATAACTTCGACGCAGATGAAAACAAAGCCGAAGAGGCGGATGATAAGAATGTGGTATCGGTGGTGGTGGAAGTGGCCGATGTCTCCATCATCGTTGTAACATTTGGAATGAAAGTAGGGACTGTTGAATCTGTACCATTATTCACCAAAATCACCATTCTATGATGATTCGAAGTTGGATGCCGGACATTTCTCCTGACCATTTTGGAATTTTTGAATATAATTCATTCTTGTTTCTACAAGATTCGGTTGTTGATAGTTTTCCGTGGTTCATGGATTGGTGGCTGTTGATCGACGGATTTTATTTTTTAGAACAAATTCTTTCATTGCTTGCAGCACAAAATAAGGTGAACAAATGATCCTTTGGACAACCTTCCAATAACCGAAAAACAGAAGAATGATGACACAGACAAAAAAATGGATCGCTGAATCTTGGATTGTTGCTGCAGATAAAGTTGAAAAGTATCCATCATGCTAAACAAAATCCAAAAATATGTCTTTTGAATATTTGAATTGTTGGCTTGCTTGACGACGATGATAATTTTGTTTGTTTTATACACGGTTGAATAATTCATAAACTTTGCTCGGGTCCCGAAAAAAAGAAGATTTCAAAACTAGTACTAGACACTCCCAATTTCTCTCTTCTCGATTCTAATTCCAATGTTTGGCTAAGCCAGTCCCACTGCTTCTTTTGTCTGAAGACCAAGGTCAAGCTCTAAACAACATTGAAAATGGCGCCAAACCATTTAAACAATTCAAAGAATTTTCCCACCGATGTTGGCGAAAGATTCAGATGGAACCATCGTGTAGATGCTGCTTTGGCTAAGTGTGATTGTAAATGTGTGCTGTCGGGAGAACTATCTCCGTAAAAATGTTTCCAAAGAATCCTAGATGGTTGGCTATCATTCTGTTGAATCTCTCTTTCAACTCTGGTTTCTCTTTGGATTCAATGAAAAGCGCGCGCATCCCAAAACTCTATCGGTTTTTGCTTTTGGAAACGGTATACCGACAATGTATCTAATTATCTATCTATTCTCCTCTTTTCTCTATATGGAGGCATTCTTTTTTTTGTTTGTTATTTCCGTTTTCGGAACAAAATTGCCTGCTGTTTATCGGCTTCAGTCCATTGAATTCAATTGGATTCAGTTGGTTCTTCTCGTTAGTTAGAACCATCATCATTATAAACAACGATAATAATCATTTACTTTTTTGAAATCATCTCTGGGATTCCACCATCATCATTCATCACCTCGAGAAATAAACATTTATCCGGGTATATCAAATCGGAAACCTACCCTTCTGGATATGATTGAATCTAGATAGCAAAATTTGAACAAACATTGAATGTTTTTCTTTTGGGACCCTCGAGTTTAACCTTTGGAACTGGTTGATCCCCTAAAGGGATCAGGGTATTCAATCAATTCAATTTTTCATATTTTGTTTGCTTTTCAAGATATTACTAAACGTTCGACCAGAATTTATAGACCAAACTCGCTCGTTTTGGTCATAATTTCAAACATTTTTTTTCTCGCCAACCACCCGCCCACCAAAATTGAACAATATTGAAATTTCGCGTCGCGATTTGTTAGCTCTTGCTTAGGTTGTGAGCATTTTCCTTTGGCCAATCCCCTTTCTTTCTTCCCTCTTTATATTTTTTTTTAATAAAAACAGATTTTGCTACTCTTTTCCATCCAATGAATGTCTAGCTTAGGCCAATGATCACAGCCTATATAGGTTTTTAAACGTGAGCCACCAAATTTGATCAATAGAAAACGAAACACAGTTCTCCCTTTTTGCTCCGCCTTTGGCCAGAACATTTGAGGTGAAGAGAGAAAGATGTGCAGATCAATGGAAATCTAGCGCACACCCAGCCTTGCGAAAAACCTCCCTTCCATCCTTCTCGGAAATGATTTGCACCATACAAACAAAAATTGATTGGTTTTTTTTGATTTATTATTAATCCTATTAAATTTTGATGGATTTGTTTTTATCATAACGATTTTTTTGACAATTTTTCAATAATTTGAATGAAAATAATACGATTAGGTTGGGAGTAGGACATAACATACACAATTTTGTTGGATAATAATGGTTGTGAAAATTTGATTTTTGTTTGTTTCACCACTTTTTCAAAATTATTTTCCGGATGTAAGCGGGCGTTTTCGGTATGTTGCTGTTCCAAGTCTTCGATCTCCGGGGTTTCTCCTATCCCCGGCGCTTCCGTTGGGATGCTCGATTATGATTGTTGTGCGACCGAGAATGATGCATTTCCATAGCTTGGATTTGATGCTCATCCACCGCTGTACACGGCCGACAAAGACATTCAACCGGTGCACGTGTGGTTACCTTACGATAATTTGGTGTGTGCCGCGGACAATATAACATAATGTTGGCTTCACGTTCGCCAATTTCTTGGCAACAATTACATGAACGTTCCACTTGCCAAAATTTCGAATTGGACACCTGACAAAAAAAATATCATCATTATGAGATTGACAAGCTTGTAAAAGCTGCAACGATTTTAATACCAAAAACTAGATTGTATTGGTTGCTCACCTGTACATATGAATTACAAGTACCATAGCATGCAAATGATGGTATTGGTTTTGGAACACATCCAGAACGTTGTAAAATATGAATGACTGGCCTTAAATGGCATTCCGCCATACGTATCGATTCGTCGGACGATGTTGATTGTTGAATAGACGGTGATGATCGATCCAGATCATTGGAATTGGTGGCCATCATCTCGATCGATTCAATTTGAATCGATGATGATGTATCCGACAGTATCAACATTAACACCATGAGAAAGGGAACTTTCAATGATGCTAAATTGTGCCACCAAATGCAATTTTTGCAGTTCCGTCGATTAACATTATGATTGCTATGATTACGATTATGATTGATTTGTTTATTGATCATCATCATCATTATGGTCATCCAGAGAAGCGTAGATTCCGGTCAAGTGTTTCTGGATCGATTTTCGTTTATGATCTAGATCTTACTTAAAATGTATGGACGGTGGATCCAGAATGATTCTTGCAAATTGTATTCATGCGCTTACTTTGCATCTTATCCACTATGGTCACGAGTTCCATAACTAAATAGAATTCTTAATGATGATGATGAAAGAATGATCATGTGAGTCGAATCGGAAAGCCCCTAGAGAGAAAAAGTATGTCCATGTTGGTTCCAGGAAATCAATGTTGTAGTTATTGTTTTATAAGTAGTATTTCTAGTCACAGTCTTTGGATTAAGTTAATTCTCTTGTCGCACCGAATGTTGTCCAAATGTTGATGCCGCTGGTATCTCGTTTTTTTTCTGGTTTTTCGTCTTTGTCGGTCCCATTCGAGGCAGAATCGATTGTTCTTAGGAAAAAAACTAAATAAAGCCCGACCACCTCGTCATCATTTGAAAAAGAATCTAATCTTCTCCTCAGAATCTTCCATGTTTATTATTGTTCTTATTATTATTGGATTAGGGCGTGCATGGGTGTGTTTAAGCGCCCATAAACTCAAATTATTTTTTTGACCGATAAAGCGCGTAAAAATAAAATCCCGAGTACCCGGAATAAAACCATTGAAACTTAGGAAGAAAGAGGATCAAAATTCCAATGACAGTAATAATAACAATCACCCGAATGAACCGAAAATGAACCAGAATTTCAGTGTTTCTCCTTGAGACGATCGATTTGATTTATTGTTATAACAATGTGAGGTTTTCTGGTAGCTCTCATTTAAACCACTTATGTTTTTTCCAATTTAAACGCTCTTCGGAAGCCAAAAATACTATTTTCTTGCCAAGAATTTTGCCAAATTCTTTTGCACCCTTCCCGAAAACCGAAACAAGAGCATCCCAGAATCCAAGAATAATGATCTCCATGAAAGATTTATTATAATATTTTTAAATAGAATTATGAATACGAAAAATTCCAAATATAAGGATAGTATTGGTGCTTAATTCTAAATTATTCATGTTTCCTTTGTCGCGTTGTTCATGCGGATGTTGCGGATCTAGTTATTATTTTGGAATGAAAAGATTCGTGATTTTAAGAATTCGGATTGAAGTTTCATTAAAAATGGAATCCTTTCGATTCCAGATTTGTTTTGATGAACAAATAATGATGATAATGATGATGACAAAGAAGATTAATGGGAACTAATTTGAAATACAAAGATTATAATTTTTGTTCCAAAATGGCCCAAATACAAGTGGAAAGAAATAAACAAAACTAAATAAGATTTGTTTAAGAAACAAAAGGCCTTGCAATCAACGTGGTGGATCAATCATATTTTCACCGCCGCCCCATCTTCAATTTGAACATTTAAAACATCCGCACTGATGTGGCTCATTTATGGTGATGGTCATTGTTTCGCCATCCAATACATTACCATCCAAATCAAAGCAGCTATTCAATGTGACATGTTTGGCTTGCATCATGGTCTCACGACAGCAGTTACATTCCTAATTCATCATTTTCATTGAAGATCAAGAAGAAGAAAAACATTGACAATTTCCATTTTAGAATAAATATCATCAACTTTCAATGATTAATACCTTAACCAGTCCTGTGGCCGTATTGATCGATGGACGAAGATTCGAAACACATCCGCCTTCACACTTGTTCATGGTTATCGATCCTTGGCAACGTTTAGCTGATTGATGAAGTCTGGGATCTTCTTCTCCTCCTACTCCTTCTTCTTTTTGAATTTCCATCGTGGTCTCCATGGTACGACACTCGTGCAATATGGTTGTTGATAATAGTGATTGAGAATCTGAATCCGTATCAATCGAATCCATGGTTATTGTACGTTTTTGTTGTTTCAAATTAACCAGAGCCGATTCAAAACCATTTAATTCGTTGACTATTTCCGTATCATCAACTCCATCATGGAACGGTTTGGTCGAAGAAGATAATGGAACAAATATTGAGGCCAAAATCCAAACAATCTGCGAATAATGGAAAAGTTGGGAAGGCATTTTTAGTTTAGTTTGATCAAATTGTTGCCGTGGCCAGTAGATCAGTACGAATGGCATAAGATCAACCATAATACACTCGCTGAGGACAAAAAGACTTGATGGTAAATATTTTCGGATATCCCACAGAGCACCAACACAGGATTTCAATTTAGGCAAATCAATGTAAATAAGATGTTTAAATTATTATGATCATAAGTTCTTTTATTCAGATATTACTGGTAGTGACAAAAGTCCGAAAAAAATGGAGCGCAAAGCACTTTGGGCACTATGGCATGGTATGTGTTGGATTAGAATGCGTTGGTTGTTGGCCAAACAACGTCGGGAATATTAATAGATATGGTTGTGGTGATTTTTGTTGTGTTTCAAATGGTATTTTATTTGCAACATGATTAGATGACCATTGGCCAGTATCATTAGTATGATTGCTGATTGTTTGTCCCAATATTACCAATGTTGGACGTCGCAGGAAACAAGCCAGACATAAGGTCAGGATAGACACGAATGAAATGACCAACAGAATCAAGCGAAACGCTTGTTCTCCAACCATGTAGAACATCAACACCAAAACGGTGGTCATCACCGAAGCAAATATACCTGTAGGAATCAAAAAGGGAAAAAATTGAAAATTTTTCTTAAAACCAAACCAAATGTGAAAATCCTCAATTTACAAAGAAATGTGGCAAAATCCCTTGGATCTTCTTGTTGTGGTGTATCCGTTGTTTGATGTTTTCGAATGGCTGCTGTGGTAGTAGTGATTGGGTTGTTAGAAGTGGTTGGTCTTGGATTCGTCGGCGGCGGATGATGTATGTGAAGATGATGATTGATGGCTGGTGTTGGTGCCGAGGAAAGTTCTGGCACGGTTATCTTTCTCAATTGTTGATGATTATTCTGATGGTGATGATGATGATGTAGTCTTGGAGGTGGTAGAATTATTCGATCCTCCTCCAATGGATTCGATTTCGATTTCTTCGGACCAAAATCCAATTCAACGTAATTTGTTGAATCTTCCACCATCGTTTCAGCGGTGATAGTGATGATTCACCAATTTAGTTTTGCGAACAAAAAAAGATCCAAAATAAAAAACAACAACGGTTAAGACATCGGATGACCGAAGACTATGATCGAAATGCAGAACAAAGCTGGCAAGTTAACGGTGATGCTTCAAAAAGAGAAAGAGAATGGAAACCATACAAAGAAATGTTGATTTGTACGTGCGGTGCATATGTTTTTTTCGCCTAAAGTTGTCCGATGGCGAATTCAAGATGCTGATGATCCTTGGTGAATTCTATCAACGACAATAATTCATTCGAACAACGCACAAGTACACATGACGCCCAAATATGGCCTGGAAAACTCTCTTTTTGGGATTTTTTCCACTTCTTGTTCTTAATTTTCTACTTCATTACGTTCTACACAGCCATTATTGGTCTGTGTGAAGGTGCCTTGATTGTCAAGGATTCTCTGTGCTTGTTTGCTTTGGGCGACAACAAGAAACAATCCCGAACGATTTAAACAAAACAATCATAAGAAAATGATTGAGAGAAAACAAACCATAAGGGTTAGATTAATTGAAACCAATCAATATTGCGGACCAAAGAAAATGATCCAAAAGAGATTTCAAATTAAAATTTCATTCACATTCCAGAAAAAAATTTAATTTAATTTCTTTTTGTTTCTGCTGAAAAACTAAAAAAAATCTTAAAATTTAAGCCAATTAATCAATTTGTTCCAAGAATTCCCCCGAAGCTAAGGGAGACCCGGGAAAAAAATTCAAATTTAAATTGAAGCAAAATTATTCACTGAACCCCTAACGCCATCTTTTGGCGAAAATTCTTACATTGAACGAACAAAAAAAATCAAAATGCTAACCCCGCCAATCTATTGAAGGCAAGGACGGTACTAAAGCAAGGAAAAATTAGGCGAATGAATACAATAAACCCGGTCCCAATCGGCATTTTTATAAGGTTCTTGGCGAAAAAATCGCGGAATTTCTTCATGTTTTTTCAGGCCAAGCTTTTCGGCAATACGTTCACCACCTGGATTGGAATCCAACGTCATATAGAGCAGACCGTTTTGGAATGGACCGGATAATGATGTGAACAGATAGCGCATCAACAATTCAGCCACAGCATCATTATCAGCGTACAGCGGTCCGATCATTGCTTTGCCAATATTGTTGGTACGAATACAGCCATAGCCATAAATCTCGTGTCCATTGATGTCTGATGCTAAAAATGCGGCCGTGTCTGGTTCTGGTTGGGAACAATTATCATCATCATTAAAATGAGAGCAAAAAGAGATGCTTATTACCAGTGAATACGTGTGGTAATAATTTTCTCCGCAAATAGCCATGAACATTGGCATCATAATCAATTGTTTTCTTATACCATTCTGCGGTGATTTTCGTGATTTTCGTGTCTCGAATCGAAGGCACCAAAATGTCCACATTTAATTTACAATCGGAATCAGATTCGTAGATGAACAAAAGACGATCATCCGGATTATGGAAACCGGCTCGATCACGGTACATAGTTAGATATTGTGGTACCGCATATAGACCGGCATTCAACGAGCCCACATGATCCATCATACGGTTCCACATTGCTATACCAATACCTTGACCTTGCAGTTCCGGTCGTACACTGTACAAACCAATGAAAGCGATCGTTGGATGAACGAATACACCGGCACACATTCCCAAAATTCTTGCTAGGGGACAAAATAGCCATATTTTAATTATGGAACTTCTGCCTGAAAATAGCACTCACTCTCACGAAAATGGACATGTTTGCTTTTGGAACGTTTTTGAACATCATCATCATCATCATTACCATCATTGAAGAAAACCTGAACCGCTTTTGGCATTAATGATCCATCGCCATTACTGACTGATGGATCATTAATGTTTTGGGCATCATCGGCAACATCATCAAATTGTTCGTTGATTTCCGCTGCAACCAAAAATCCCTCAGGATCCTGTACCATGAACGATTGTATTGTGTTGGTACCTTCATGAAGATTATTCAAAGCCCAAATGTCTAACACTGATGGTACATCTTCTAATCGCATTCGACGAACTTTGAAATGAATCGGTTTCACTCGATGATTTCCCGAATCACTCTTGATGCTGGTGATCGATGCAGCCATTTTCATTACGTTTGAAAACACGCGTATTTCAACTAGTATTTTTTAATGAAATAACCACTAAGCAGAGAATCTTTTAGGAATTGAGCAGAAATGAGCAAGATTGTTTTTCGATCGAACTGGAAGATTGGATGGATCGGAATCGAATGGATTCAGATCCAGTCTGTGTCCGGGAAACGACAAAATGTTTACGACAAAAGCCCTTCGCCTCAGCCACCACCGTTGACAAGGAACACCAAACACAGAATAATGGAACCAATATTGAATAATAATTGAAGTGAAAACACGAACAACACCGCCAAACTATTGACAAAACATAATAATAATGATTTCGGTCATCAATAACACTCTCTAACATTCAAGAGACTTGTTTGCCAGGATGCTTCGTTTTCGCCCGGGATTCTTGTTTGTCAAATTCCATTCTATTCAACGGGACAAAATTAGAAAACCAATAAGGTTGTTGGGAATTCCTTTCTGACTACAAAAAAGGGAAGAAAAGAGAGGGAGTCTTTAAAGATATGAACGTCAAAAATAATTATGTGCCAGAAGCCATTGTTATCGCTTCAATTTTTTTTTCTTATATCTTTTGCTTTGCTCCATTTTTAATATGTGTTCCTCTCATTGGAAATTCTTTATCGAATATATTCTCTATCTTCCTCTATCTGTCTCTTTCTGGGCCCTGAATCGTTCAAGGTTTCAATGATTAGGACCATGATAATGATAAGGTCGATATCGGGAACTTCCCTCTCTCTCTCTTCCTAAAATGCCCATTTTTGTTGCCCGTGCAATTAATATTGTAGCTCAGAGATGCCAAACCCGTTTTAGAGTACCTATGTTGCAAGGTTTTAGAACACCAGGTACTGTCACTTGACCAATCCCTTCAAATTTTTACTTCAAATTGTTTCCTTAAATTGAGCCGCCTCTCCAGAAAGCAGAACGAGAAGAAGGCGGGATATGAGTTTCTCTTTCTTTCTCTTTCTCTCTCTCTCTCGGTTGCAATTTGATTGCCTTCAATACCAAGGTTAAATATGAGTCAAACCAAGCAAAAATTGGAGAGATGGGCCTATAACTTGCAATAACAACAAAAACAGAACAAAAAGAAGGAGGAGCATACGGTCTCAGTCATCCTAGCTTTCTTTAGTAACAATTTGATTGAATTTGTCTTTTCAAACATGACTAGTACCTATGTTGCAGTTTCTCAGAGCACTATGCACTGGCTTTTTTAACCAATCACCGGCTAGTCCGTCGTCCTGCAAATCAAACCACCGCCTTCACAACCAAGGTTGAATATGAGTCAAACCAATCAAAAATCAAAGAGATGGGCCTATAACTTGCACTAACAACATGAACAGAACAAAAAGAAGGAGGAGGATAATCCTGTCTCTCCTCTCTGGCGCACGTCTAATTTAAACATATTTGGATTGGATAGAATGAAATTCAGAGAATATTTCAAATGTATTTTTTAATTATAATCCTACAAAGCTAGAATATGGTTTTCAAATCAAACAGTTTGAATAATCAAAACAAAATAACAACAGACAAACAAATTGATGTTCAAAAAGAAGCGTAGATCAAAAATGCATAAATCATAGATATTAAGATGATAATATTCTTGATATATTTCGAACATTTCAAAATATCGAATATGACATCTTCTTCGAGGCCGAAGCAGATTATTCAATAATTCAAATATTCGCTCAACATCGTTAACATTCAGAGAGAATTTCGTTTGCAATGATTTTAGTAATGATCTGTATGATGATGATGGTCCTAGATGCATGTTGATTGCTCTAGTTTTATCCAGAAAGCTTTTTTGTTGCATACATTTGATCAGGTTTTTCAATGTGACCTGAATACGGTCATCCAAATGTAGCAAATATAAAGTATAGAGCCAATTAAGAGCGCAAATCAAAATATGTAAGAAAGTAGACTGATTTTGGCTAACGTGGAACATCAAAATCATCATGTAGAACGCATTCCTGAACAAAGTGATAATCAACAAGAATCCAACCAATGAATGAAATTTTTCCTGGATTTTGGTCAACGATCTGATTGATTGTAAACATTTATATTCACAAATTTGATTGGATTTCAATTGAGACAATAATCTTTGCAACAATTGATATGTTCCATGTTTGAAATAATGTATGGTCATATAATTCGGTACAATGATTACGTTGGCCAAGAAAATCACCAAAAAAATTAGAACGTTAAGAATCGTAGGCGGATATTGGGGGCGATCACCATAGGAAACAAAGGCTGCATAAGATAATATACCGAATAGATTGCAAGCAATCAATAAACCATAAGCAATTATTCGATGTTTTAAATCATCCGGATACACGGTCATGAACAATGATGAATTTAGAATTTTGATCAAAGATTTTCCTTGAACAACATAGTAAATTAAGCTTAGAATGAAAGCCAAAAAGAATGTGTTTTCGCAGCCAAAATCCACCAATTTTCCGAATGCATTATTTGTCACTTGAATTACACGGATACCGGTATATTTTTTCCGGTGATGGTTTATCATGGGAATGGATAGGTAGAATAAAATCGCATTCAGAATGAAAAATTTCACAAAGCTTCGATAATGTTTCCATTTCAGCTGTCCAAACGAAATTCCAATCAACCTACCGGAAATAAATAGGAACAATTACTTCAAATCGACCAGAATCATCGGAATGCAAAGGCATTATATACTCGAAATAGCGGACGAAAATGCGTAGCAAAAAAATTTTGATCTTCATCTTCATCACCGTAAAATCCCCGACCAAATGAGACTGAAAATAAAAATGCATTGTTCCAGAACACGATGATGGCAACTTTTTGGTATTAAATTTTATTTACATGGTACATGAATTAATTATACAACAGGAGACAAGGTTGACATTAAACTTCCGGTTAGCGACAAACTATTTCTATAATTACATGTTTTAACAATAATTACAAACAAAACAAACAAGAATTTGAGCCCATCTTCAGAGGCGATGTTCGCGGATCTGGCCATAGGTTGTCCGACGTTGTGGCCAACAATTTGCATTCTTGACATTTCAAACATGTTTCGACTTGATAATATAATGGATTCAATATGATGAATGAATTACAATCAACGTCCACTTGATGTTTATCACAAAGTGGATGTTGGCTTGTATCCAGATAAACCATGCTTGGATCTTTGATCTGATTTGGACAAAACGGACAACAATTCAGCACTTTATTCAGCGGTTGTGATGATAATAGATGGCGCTCAATCGGATTATCTGCAATGATCGAACTATTTCCGTTTAAATCGAATTCTTTTTCCACTAATTTCATCACACTATCTTTGATGTCTTGTGGTAAGAAATCCAACACATGCGCTTTGATCAGATTGTTCAGTGAAATCAAATGTTCAATCTTGAATTTTTCATACAATTTATCCGAATCTTTCAGGCTCTCCAAATTAATCAAATGTTGGAAAATTGTTTTAAAATGAATTTTCAAAATCAAATTGTTCATTTTGGCCACCAGTTTCCTAAGTAAACCCTTCTCCTTATCACTGATTGTGGTTTTTCTTAAATCCGCCAGACAATATCTGGCCAGATATCTGATGAACCTGATTCGCCCTAAACAATCCAACGTAAGTTGTTGGATTTTTGCCGAATTTTGATGGAACCAAAACGGCACTCGTTTTAATAGGAAATCAAGCATCAAATTTAATTGTTCCTGTGCACAATCAGTTTGTAATAGGTTTAAGCGAAACAAATATAAAAGATCTGCTAGTTTCGCGGATAGGGTCGGATCATTGGACAATAAACTTTTGTTCAATGCAACAGTGACCTGTTTAGGTTCCAGCATGGTGGTCAAATATAAATGTACATTGTTTGTTCTGAAATTACTCAATCTTCCACTGAATCGATATTGATTGCTTAGGATTACAACTAAAGCACCATGGTTGCTTGATGCCGAAACACAAGCAAAATGAACATCATCAAATTTTTTAAACGAAGGAATCGTTAATTTTCTCAGAAATAGTACTTCACTATTTGCGTTGTTTAAGTTATTTCTTTGGAATGCATAAATATGGTTGTTGAATGTGGTGAAACAATAATGGTTTCTTAAATTGAATACTGCAAATATATCTTCATACATCGACTTTTGTGGTTCACCATCCTCCACTGGTGGTTGATTGATTGAAACGTTTTTGAATGATTTGACTGAAAAATCTTCAATGTCCACCTCGATCAGTAAAATTGATTGATATTTAGAGTAAACTATTTCAAGGATGTTGGAGTTTTGTTTTAATGCAAAATTGTATCCAATTCTATTGTCGGCTTCTGGCCATAGTAAAATTTTCCGATTTAAATCACAATCGTACAACATCAATCGACCGTCATTACTTTGAACTAGAAGTACGTTACTGATCATTTTCAATGTTATTATCGTTCGTAAATTAGTTTCGATATATTTGATGATTTTGAACCCATGGTTTTCTTTCCTGTCGTTTAAAATGATTTGGATCAGATGAATTTCACCATTTCTTGTGGAAATAAACATCCGATAAGCAACTTCCGGCTGCTGTTCATTTGTGCAATTGAGATTTGGAAACCAAACGAATGCAGTTATACGGATTTGGTCTAATTTTTCATAATAATCATCTTCATCTTCAAATTTTTCAATATATTCCGATGATTGTTGGGTTTTGATAAATAATTTAGATACATTACAGATCATATCCCATTGAAACGGGATCACATTGGCATATATCGTTAATGAATTTTGATCGGTTAAGCATGCTAATAGATGATAATTTTTAGATGGTTGAAATGGCCCAAATTCATGATCAATGAAACGAGGAGCAACCTGAGGAGGATTCATGTGAAATCTGTTTGATGGAAATTTTTTCGAAACAAAATTCAATTTTTCCGGTTTGATTTTGGCCATTCGACAATTCAGATTCTCACCAATGGAGTTTGCGGGGAATGGAAATCTTTCAGGAACATGATGAATATTTAGTTCGTAGATCAACAAATTTTCCATTAAATTAAAAGTAAAGAATTGATTATTCGGTGACCATTTTATATAGTTGGCATTTTGGGTATTATTCAAAAATGCCGAAGCAAATGCTAATTTCCGTATCTCATGAAGATGAACATCTTCATCCCAAAGAATTTTAGCCACAAATGGTGAAAAATCCATGATGAAAAATCAACCAATTCAAATCCCAAAAGAATAAAGAAAATTCCTAACAAATCACGTGACAATTCTGGGCAAAGCAAAATTAACCATTTGAATCCACGCCATCTGTTGGCTAATCTTTGCAACTGAAATTCCGGCCCGATCGTTCAGGCGCGCGACAAATTTCGAATTTTCCCGGATGATGCCTAAAATAGCCAGCATACAAGTGTATACAAGTGATTTTTATCTAAACCGAACCAGACCACACTGACAAATTCAATTATCATTATGCCAGCAATATGTGTCGACTGGCCGGAGGTGAAAGATCGTTATGATCATTATCGCAGCGGAAAAATTACCAAAACCAGAGCCCGCGATAGGGATAGAGAGAGAAAAAAAAATTGGAAGATAAAACTTGCTAGAGGCTATGGAAAATGTAGGCTTATCATCGAGCAACAAACCATAGAACAATTGTGACTAATAATTATGATAGTAATACAAGGCTATATCCAGGTACAGGGGCAATCACATTGCACGTATGCACACTAACACTGATTTATTCGGGCATATAAACCATCATGGTGGTTATGTTTCAGCCATAATTCCGCCAACAACAACCGCCGCTGCCATCAATTCTTCCGAGCACCATTTTTTGGCCTCAAACGGTAACTTCAACCAACCTTAAGATCAACATGGGATATTTATGCATACCAGAATCCGAATCGAAAATAAAATACGCTTTCATTGTTGATGGTCAACAACTTTGGGTTATGGATAATGAAACCGATAACATAGTTGTTTGGGAACCGCCAAACGATCCCCATGGTGATAATAATAATAATAACAACAACGCAATTTATGCAATAAACGATAATGACATAAATAATAATAATGACCAAGAATATGAAAATGTTGATCTATTCTCCAACCATATTGATTATAGTGATGATGATACAAGTAAATATATCTGCTCCCTATGGATCACAATCCTGACCATATTGGTCTTTTTCTGGATCGGCCAAGGATTCTATCAGTCGTGGCCTGGATTGGCCCGAATCGTGCACAATCTATGATCTATATTTTGCTTTGGATTATTCTTATTTTTTTTCAATTTCGATATAAATGTGATCATTCTTATTATATAATAAAAAATAATGTGTATCAGTAAGGTGTTTCATTTGATCCCGGAAAATAAGAGCTCGGCTTCTGGTTCCTAACAATGTAGTCTGATTGGCCAGAAATCATTAATGTTGGCGTATGGGGGCACTAGGAGTGTTGGAAAGAAACTCTTGAAAATCCCACCCACCCACCAGCCTCAATGAACAATTGGAAGCTGTATCACTAGTTACACACACACACATTGCAAGCCATATCGCTATGCTTATTTTTGTTTCGCCTATCCCCCAATTTGATTTACGTGTTGTTATTGGTGTATTTTTTCCATTTTTTCCCCGCCTTGTCGAGTTTCTTATCACATAACAACAGTTGCTGTACTGTGCTTGTCATCCACCAACAAACAAGAGGATAGGCGTTACGGAGGGAAGCAACTCCAACGACTCCAACGATAGTTTGAAAAATGGCGCAATATGATAGCCATAGTGGGGTAGTAAGAGGAAGCGAGAGAGAGAGGGACAATTATAGCTCCCAGATTCGCGATTCTTGCACACAGCTGTCATCTTGATGATTATTATTACCATTTGCCATTAGCGAACACAGCAGCAACGACAAGAAGAATCGATTTAGGTTGGTTGCAAAAAGCAGGAGAAAAACACACACCAGAACCAACACTAGAGAATCCAAGCAAAAATTCTATGCATGTTTGCGTAATGGTGGTGATGAATTCGGAACTGTCGCCCATATAATTCTAGTTATTGTTGTGCCAATATTATTATTGTTAGCAAGCATGTGTGTGTGTGTGCGACGAACTGAAATGGTGCAGTAGAGAATGATGATCATCATCAGTCAAATAAGAAATGGCTCGAAACGGCCCATAAAAGAAACGATTCTTGACTGTTGCTGCTGCGTGGTTTTCTGAATTTGCCTTTTTTTCTCACCAAACCACCAAAACTGGTGCATAAGGGGAGATACAGCCCCTCCCTAAGAAAAGCTAACGAAAACAAAGACGAAGACAAAAAAAAGAATTTTTATATGTTTTGTGTTTATTGCTTTTTTTCGTCTATTTCCAATCAATCTTCAACAAAGAACAATGGTTCTTATTCAAGAATGTACAATAAGAAACTCCTTCCAGAATCATCGGAATTCATGTTTTAGCCAATTCTGTTTCTTAATTTGTTGCAATTGAACCCTTTATTTCCATTGATGGTTGTGATGAATACAACGACCAACGTTGTTGGAACATTCGCTTCTGTTCCAACAACATCCGCAACAAATCTGAGTGGAACGATTTTGGTGGATCGCTTGCCCCAACAAAATGATCATTCAAATCCAAACTGTTGGCCAGTTGATGCAACATCGATCCTATTTCAATTGGCCTATATTCTTTTGTTGATCGCTTATCTGGCACCGGGTGGCAAATATTGCCTACTATTCATCCATTCAATCCTAGCTTTGGCACATCTGTTGATCACCATTTGGGTTTGGAAAGTATGCTTCACCATACCGAGTTTATTGGGATGGTCAATAACGTTTCTGTGCGTGAATCTGGTCCGTGTGGCCGTACAACTGTACACCACCAGGCAGATTAAATTCGCCAAAGAATTGGAAGATGTTTATGAAGAATTGTTCAACACGTTCGGTTTGCCCAGGTATAAATTCAAAAAACTAGTGTCCCTAGGGAAATTGGTCACCTTACATTCTGGTGAGGCGTATGCCGTGGAAAAGGTCACACCTACCAATCGATTATCATTGCTGATCAGTGGAAAGTATGCTGTGGAATGTCATAAACAAGATCCATATAATTTAACTAAATCAATTTTGCTTGTTCGTTTCGTTTTTTGATTGAAGAATTAATGTAACATCCAGAAATCATTTCTTACATTCCATCAAACCAAAAGAATTCTTGGATTCACCCGAATGGGAAAGCGGTGTTGGTTATGCGAAAAGATCCAACGATATCGTGGAACAACAGCAACGATCATACCAACATAAACGCCCGTTTCATTTTGGCAGCAATGACGATCACTATGATAAACAGCAACAGCAACAAGGCCAACCAGAATTCGAACCATTGACAATGCGAATGGATTCATTGGTGAATCCAATCACCAACATGGCGATGATTACCACCAACACCACTGCTAGGGAAACAAACCGAGAACCACCGGAGAATCGTTTCAATGTAACATTGATGGCGGCCACACAATGCAGAATCATCTGCTGGAACCGTACACCGTTGGAGTATTACATGGCCAAGGATAGGCAAATATTCAAGATTTTGAGCTTGATCATTGGCCGGGATATCACGAATAAATTGTACGCAATAAACGAACAGGTATTGTCTTTCCGATCATTCTGAATTGATCTAATTGCTATTGGTCATAATTTTTGAATTTGAATAAAGATCGCAGCGGAAAAGGGTTCAATGTTAGACATAAGATTGCCGGTTTTGATCAGTTCCTGGACCAAACATTTAGATTTTCGGAAAAACACTGATCATGGACCAAGTTTGCCGATTAGCAATCGTATCAACCGGCCATCTTTATCTTCATCAGCGACCAACACTAACAACAACAACAATAATTTTGCAATTATCAATATGAATGATGAGGAACAAAATTATGTTCGACAACCGACGACGACAACAGCAGCAACAACAACATTCGGGAACACATGACCATTGAACGATCGATCATCTTAGAACTGAAAATTGGTGCCAAAATTTTTGAAAAACGTTGTGGAGTTAGATCAAAACCGATCAATTCATTCTACAATCAATCAATTTATAATCCTTTACTTTGGCACACATCATCATCATTATTATTATTATGTAAAACATATTTTTGAAAAAAGAATCTTTTAAAATCCAATCAATGTTTCATTGATTGATTGATTTCGGGTGGCTTGCCATGCCTATTTTTGTCTGTCTTTTGCCTGGCTTCGGAAATTCTGTGTTATTTATATCCAACCGATCGGGAATCAATGTTGTTTTTGCGAAAAGCCGAAAGCAAAATCTTTGATGGATACCAGATCTCGTTTTTCGGGAATCCGAAAATTGTATTTGGTTGTGATGGAATCCGAATTAAAATATCTTCATCGCGCCACCAAATGCTAATTAGTGTGTCGTAATTAATCAATAACAACTACAATCCAGCTGCCAAAATCCAACATAGACAATGATTGGGATTAGCATAATTGAAATACATCTTCGGAAATCCAGAGAGATGAACACCAGCACCAGTGCTGTTGTCGGGATGAATTCAAAACACTTGAGCCATCCGCTACGATATTTCGTTTTAAAGACACGAATTAGCAATCAATTTAACCATCTTCTAGCTTCGTCTTCATTCGTTCATTCATTCAATAATTCATCGCGATGCTGTTGGACATTGGGGCCTACCCCATCAATCTAGTTTGAATATTTAGTTTGAACTTCAAGTTCTTCTTCTTTTTTTTGGATGTTGTTATTCTTCTTTTTTGTTCTTCCATCACAATCTTCGAGGATTCATAGAGATTTTTTGTTCTTGTTCGCCTTTTTATTTATTCATTTTTACCAGCGGTCAGTCAGTCGATCGGTCCATCGTTTACCGGCCAGTGTTATTGCTGGCCAGTGTTTTGGCCGGTAACCAATCAACCGGATAATTGTTCGGTCAATTTTGAGTTTATTGAATTTATTAAACAGTGCTGTGATCATCATTATCATAATTAGGCTTATGGTTGGTCGATTGGTTGGTTAAGTTTTACGGCAGAAAATAAGAAGAAGAAGAAGAAGAAGCAAAAATTCATTTGACCAACGTGGATGGTTGGTTGATATCCGTCATACTGCCATGTTTGTAGTCTTGCCATGGACATTGTACGTCTGGCCACAATAAAAGCTAAACAATGATGGCGTTTTGTTCTCGACATTTCGGGTTCTCCGCGTCCAGTTCGATCATTTTTGGCCAACAGCAATAGCCAAGAACACTAGCCATCATCGGTGAACAATAATTGTTGGTGTTGGTGTCCATTGTTGTCCATTGTTGTCGGTGTAAAATGATCCAACAACCGATTCAATTGGATTGCATTCAATTTGGCTCTCTTTCTTTTGGTGTGAACAAAACAAAAAGTGTTTGTGGTTGTTATTGTTGTTGCCCAACCGGATTTCGTTTTCACGAAAACCATTAATAAAAATCATCATAATCCGAATCATCTTAATCTTTTAACCCTTTCCGAAGCGATTCAGCCCACACGAATTAATCATTAACACCACAAAAGATGTGAAAGTGATCCCAGTGAGGATATACGCGAAAAGCTTAAGACCGGAAGATAACTACTGCAGCGATGCTTATTGTGTGAGCGTATGATAATTTAATATTACAATTCAATTTAAAGAATCGTACTGCGACAATCATCATCTTCTTCTTCTTCCACGGTCTTGTTGGATCGCTTGGATTAGACTAGATTGGTCAGGATTTACCATCGCCCAACCACGACAAACACAACTATTGTTCATCGTCATGACATTCAAAACCTTTTGGCTACGACAACTATAACGATAATTTCCAATTGAAAACAAGAAGAAATAAACGAGCTTAACATTTTCTTCAATGAAATCCATTTGATATCCTTGGGCTGTCAAATTTATTTTTGAGACATCTCCGGGGACAATCAAAGAACTAGATTGTTGTCTTTTTTCGCCCTGGCCATTGAAGATTATCAACGGGCGAAGAAGCCGAACCTCAAGCTACAAGCCGAAACAAGTGAGATCAACTAATTTTTTTTGCAACAACGCCTCTATTTTTTTTCTCAAAAAGAGTTTAACTCAACTTAACTTTCACCTGTCTAGCCTAGAGGTGATTGTGATTGTCGTGAAAATTACCTTACATTGTCTCATTGTGTATTAATAATGATAATAATGACATAATATGTAACAAATCAATAATAATCCATCCAGTGGTTCGAACATTTATCTTTGGCGATCCAAAATCATTATGGTAAAACCCACAAACATACACTGTATTGTAGGATACAATAATGGATCGTAACAACGAATATCACCAGGTCCATTGTCGTTGTGGCTATTGTTGCCAATTATTGCCGGTGAAGAATCAACAACAACAACAACATAATCCAAATGATAATGATGATGGTGGTGGTGGTAATCAATGGAAATTACCTGGAAAAACTATAATCATCATTATCTGGACCATTATACAATGTTGGTGGCTCCTGTTTTGGAAACTATTGTCACCATCATCACCATCATCTTCGTCGTCTTTATTATTTATTTTGAGGATTTTCATCTTTTTCCTATTATCATTGTTTCTACCATTGGCCTTCGGGCATCGTAATAATAATCATCATCATCCCAATCTAAATCAAGATCAAACATCATCGAAAATAGTGGATTTGGTTGTGAATTTAGGCGAAAATGTCCTGCTAGAATGCACGGACGATTCTTCTACATCTTCGGCAACTTCGACATCATCTTCGTCGTTGATTTTCGGTTATGCATCATCGCCGTTTCAATATGTTTGGTGCCGTTTCGAACAAGATTATGAATGGTCCGAACCCACCAAAGTTAAAGATGATGAAATCATAATCCAAAATGATCGATCATCAAATCAATCTTTATTATACAAACACAATGGCAATGACAATAAAAGCAATAATCATGATAATAATAACAACAATAACAATCATAATCATAATGGAACAATATTGAAACAAAAAACATGCTTTGAAGGTGATCAATATTTGATTGTCAACGAAAATCACATTTCCACGGTTATTTATCATTGTGAAGTGAGAAGAAAAAAAAGTGTTCAGAACAGTGACCAAAGTGAAGGATGGCTTGTGAAACGTAAATTGTTCAAGCTTTATGTGGATCAATTTCCCAAAACGTACAAGGTCAAACGGGCCATCCAAGAGTTTCCTATTTCGGCGTATGGTCGCAGGTCAAGACGCTGCCGAGCACCACGATGTAAACCATATGCAACGGTTAAATATGCACATTGTTCCAGAATAGAGCTTCAGATCCGTTATCCAAGCGACCAATATGGTTACAATCATTCGATTGATCATTGGGGCACCATCTATTGCAATGATCACATAATGGGCTATCAATTATGGCTGATTGGCTAAGGGATTGTTAAAAAATTTCTACCAAGTAAGTACTAAGCAGTATTGTTGACTCCTCCTAATTTGTCTTTGCTTAATATCCTTACTATCTATCCTACTTGATATGCTCCTCCTTCCCCATTCACTAGATGATCCAATCATATTGGACAATTTGATACCAGGAAAGCGTTATTGTTTCAATGGTTGGGCTTATAATTCTTGTGGTCCTGGTCCCGTGTTCACATTGGAAGGTGTTTGTGCGAAAAATTCCAATGATTGCCATTCACCATCCGATGAACATTGTGAATTAGATTTAGATTATTCGTGGTGATGATCTTATTTCTCTGTTGTGTTGGATTTTGCTTTGAAAACGACAATAAAATTCAATCAATTGTTTCTTGCAATCATTTTGGCGCAATGGATTTCAGAAGCTTAAATGATAAGCTTCCCTGAAAATTTAAAATAGGTTGACAATAAGGGTTCATAATAGAATCTCAAAGGAAGGAAGTCAATTTTTTACGAGGGCAGAGGCAAATTTCATAGATTTAATATTCGATTAGTATCGCCGAAGCTAACATAACCAGCCAACTACAAAACATGTCAACTTGGTCGTACCTTTCATAGTGCTTTGATCGTGTGCACAGCCCGCCTTCCACAATGCAAACTCTGTCTCGTTGTTTTCCCTCTATTTTTATTAGTGTAAGAATGTAGACCTACGACCACATCTCTGGGCAAGAGAACAGAAACACGCCTTTTTCTCCTGTTTATAGTGAGTCTCGTCATCGGGTCAAATCAACACTATGAACCGATCAGAAGAAAGAACGGTTGTTATAGGCGAGTCAAACAAAGCACAGACAACAGTACTGGCTGGTCGAAGCTGATCGCTTTCCATCTATTTATAGTGGGTCTCGTCATCTTGTCAAATCATCACTGGACCAATCAGTAAGAGGAATATAGCTCCGCCTGCGGTTTAGAAATGCTTGGTGGGCCGAACAAAAATTTTCGATGGGCCGCACGCGCACCGCGAGTCGGTCTAGATTTTCGTGCCGGACCGAACAACAATTGACACTCATTTGACCAGGCTATTTAAAGTACAATCATTCATCAAGAACTAAATGAACATTGTCACACATCACAAAACACTGCAAAGATTTTTAGTTTTTCTTGAAA